>JAMQGT020001527.1:0-109361 GCA_024447675.2 Pterophyllum scalare | reverse complement strand
GTTATCATCTTACTTCGTTCAGTTACGTATTGCTGATACATCTTCCTTGTCTGGTACGTGCTGTTCCGGTAATAAAATGTTAAATAACGTTGGCACAGGTTGTTTTGCAAAAATAAGATGGTTCTTTTTGCCACTCCACACTAAATCAGCCCAGTATGAAACCAGAACACATCAGGTTGAAATAAAAGCAGTAAGCAGCATCATACCCTCAGAGCTTTAGCCAGTGCCTTTCTGGGTTTTTGGAGGACTTAATTGACTGTCTAGTAATTGACTGCCGGGAGAAGTGAGCCTGGATAAGTGCAGAAGTGCTGTCCTCTGTCCATCAGCCTCTCCAGATGAGAGCTATTAGCGTCCGACTGACTCCATTGCTCAACATGAGAATCTCTATCTTTTGGCCTCTTCTTCTTCCTCATTTTTGATCCTCTCCACTACATATTTCTCTCCTTCTATCCATCCCTCATGTTTTTATTACTCTTCTGTAGCTCTCTTTCCCTTAATGTCTATTCCTATCCCTTTTTGTCTTTAACCATTAGATTCCTCTGTTTTTTTTTTTCCTGTTTCTCCAGTGAGTTTCCTTCAAACTAACACTATGACAATGCTTGAGAGAAAGGCTGACAGCTTTGCCTGTAGGAAAGCAGTATACAAATGGGATATTAATATAAATGTCAGCCAGCCATAAGTGGTTGTCTGACATTGCCAGGTGTGCAGAATCTGTGCTTGTCTTTAATTCTGTTCTTCTCTGTGCTATGTGCCCTATGGAGTCAAGTCAAAGAGTTTCCATTCAGTGGCCATGACCATGACTATCTCAATTTCTAAACTCTCAGTGACCTTGTATAAACCTGTCCAACCTTCTTTCCTGCACAATAATCTTTAACTGCCCCTGAAGGTTAAAATGTCAAAACTGCTGCCATGTGAGTGTCAGTGCAAGGCAAAAGACAGATGGAGGTGTTTAAACTGAATCAACAGGGCATCAGTTGGAAAAAAAAAAGAAAATCACAGTCTTATTTTTGAGAAGAAACCAAAACCACAACACAACCATGTCACAAATAAGTCACAAGTAAAACAACATAAAGCTTGCGTCACCCCAAAGAATGAAATAGAGATTATGTTCTCAATTGTGGATTACAAGTTTGCAGACCCTTGATCTTTCAGCGAGGGTGGAAGACTCGCAAAGGAGTCGGGGTCGATCACGGGCTAACAGGGCTGCAGGGAGGCGGGTGATTGAGCAGAATATCAATGCTTGGAGCTTTTAACATGCATCTGAAGCCTTCAGCTAGCGCTATGAGATGATTTCAAGGACATATGCATCAAAAAGAAACACTCTTCTTGTTTATTTCAGAATCAGTGATAGAGCATTTTTTTCAGTTTTGGTAATTTGTTTTCATTTGTAATTGAATGAGATGAGACAATGTGAAGAAAAAAGGGGTAAAAACATTAGATTTAAATGTCAAACAGCATGAGAAATTAATGTTAATTAAAAACAAAAGGAAATCAGTGTGTTAAAAGGTTTAGTCAGCAAATTAGCAATAATGGGTCAGAGGAGATCGTGAAATGCATTGTTATTTCCCCGATCATCCCCTGTTCTCTGACAGATTGAGTGTGTGTATTTCACACTAATAAATCCCGTCATAACACTAAGCATTCATTAATGTAGCTTCCAGCTGGCTACAGAAGGACATTTAAGGATGCAAGCTACCAGTCATTGTGAATTGTTATGGTAAGCAGAGTGACAGAATAGGGTCAAAGGGTGATTTTGTGATGATAGTGTTTTGCTGTTCATATTCAGCCATTTATTGTGAATCGACCTGGTTGTGAGAATGGTCCTCCTCTCCATCATTTCCTTTGTCAAAAAAAACAAAACAAAAAAGAAACCTGCCACTGAAAGACCTCGGCATGAACGCGGGGAATGATTGTGAAAAGACATTTTCAAAGACTAAATCTGATTTAGCTCAAATTCCTGCAAATCTGAGCTACAGAAACTGCCAGGTAGAGTGGCTGTGACTTCAATCAAGCTTGTTTAAGCAAATGAGCCATCACATCTATAGTCATCAGCTATCCTCATTATCAGGGTACACTGTCTTAGCTACTTTTTCTAAAATCATAAAATAAAAAAAATGGCACATGGGAGATATTAAGAAGTGCAAAGTGTTGTTATTGTTTAAAGGGGGGAGGGGGGGGTGGACTGGGAAAAAAAAACCTTTGTGGAAATTTCCTATCAGGTACAAAAAAGTGCTTTGAGAAAATATGGCCTAAATATGCAGGAATATTACAGGAAATTTATGCTTTGACAAAAAGAAGTATGATATAAAATGATCTCTTACTATTAAGAGCTGATGCTCAAAAGTCCAGTAGATCAAATGGTAGCTTTACTGTGAATAAATGGAAACTTGAAAATTTCTCTTTCGTTGCATGTCTTTTTTTTTTCTTTTTTTTTCTTTGTATTTCTGCCCCTGTGGTTACCTACTCTCCACTAATTGTTTCCACCTGTATCTCATTAACCTCTCAACTCTTCTGTGCATGCATATGCATGTGCATGTGTGTGTATGCATGTGTGTGTCTGTGTGTGTGTGTGCTCCTGATTTCCAAGCTTTTCTAATTTTCCCTGAATTACTCCTTGTTAGAAACATTGTTTCTCCTTGTAAGGTACATCAATTTTGAAGCTTTCTTTCTATTTATTTAGGTTTTTGTTGGGCTTTCCTAAATTCTCCAAATTTTTTTATTTATTTTTAGTTGTTTTTCACAATCATTTTTTTCTTTTTCTTGTCACATGGTCTTCTTGGGTTACTTACACGAGACGCTGCTGTTGGTGGGCACCACCACAGGTTGGATCCGGGGGTTCTTGACAATATCTTGCCAATGGATTGTGTCCGCGTGGCACAAGAATTTGTTTTGGTCAACATAAACACCTCCACTTAGGATCTCTGTAAGAGAAATAAATTAGACACACAGTAAGTGCACAATACGCTCTCTGGGTCATTACGTTTACCCATAGGATGCACCAAATTCAGTTATCATGCTATCACTCTCTGATGTGTTTCTCAACTGATGTGTTCACCTGATAATTATAAAATTATAAGATAAATACAATTTTATAATTAACAATTATAGAGATAGAGATGACTAGACTCTCTAAGTTAAAGGCATTTTCATTAACAAACATAAGGACTAGACTTTTCTTCCAGTTGAAGGGAAGAAATTATCAGGATTTTGGGCAGACCAGCTGATCCTGATTCACACAGATCTGATGGTGGCTGTTGGTGTGAGGGAGCCACGACAAAGCCATGTTATATTGCTGTTATTACAACCTCTGATCTTTTCCTATTTTGTTGTTTTTCTCATCCTTTTCTTCCTGTGCTGTGACCAGATAGAATCAATTATGCCCCATGGCCATCACAACAATCCATAGGATTTTATCCTCACTGAGGGGCAGCACACTTTTTTATAAATTTTATATTTCATCAAGAATGTGATCTATCTCACCATCATAAAATCCTTTCCCTTGTCAAAGCAATGATCATCAGGCTTAGAGGGACAATTGTTTTTTTTTTTCCCCCACATAGAAATACACAGCACAATCTGTTGAATGATTGGATACGCAGGGTAGTTCAGATTATTGTAATGCACGAATTTAGAGAATGCTTAATCTTGACTTTTATGAGAGAGAGAAGGAGTGGGAAAGAGAAAGGGAGAGACAAATAAAGATTAAAGAAAACCACAAAGAGATGGATGACAGAAAAGGAATGAAGAAGTGAAGCCCACTAGCAGATTTGCATTATTTACAAAGCTTGTGTGTTCTCTATCTCCATACAAACAGATTACTGACACAGGGCTGAAACCGATGAGACACATAATCATACATGAGGCACCCCACCAGCTCCACACAAAACGAGCCAAATACAATATCATCCCACAAAGGCTCATATAAATAATAATCGTTGGATAATAGGTGGCAGTGGTATTACCTACACAGATTCCCCACCCCACAACCTCAGCTCTCCCCCACTATCTATCTGCATGTGTGCTGGGAGTTGGGGGAGAAATTAATCCTGCTTCTCACCACAGAAGTGATATCGCTTGACTAGGAGGAGGCCATGTCAGACAAAGCAAAGTAGTTATTATGAAAAAATGCCTGCAGGAGCTCTGAACCCCAGTTTAGCAAGATACATGTATATTTTCTGTGGATTTCATCTTCATCCTGGCTGGTTTGTCTACAACTGGATCCAATTAAATACCAAATTTATTTTCAACTATATCCAGCATGCAACGAGCCACATGTAAAACACCGCCACAGCCCATTTTTCTTTAGACCGACAATATTTTGTGTCTACCAATCTTAGAAAACAATTAGTCTGATCACTGTGTAGCTTTAAACCTTGAAGCGTGGCGCACAAGACTTCTCAGTAACTATTAGGTTTTCTGATACTTGTACTTTGTAACAAGTATGCAGCATACCTGTAATTTACTGCATTCCATTGTTTGAATATTTGCAAGTGGGCATGATGTAATACATGCAGCGCTGCCCATCATGGACAAGTGAAAAATTAATAATGACGACGGCCAAAAGGCCTTTGGGAATGCTCGTGTGTGTAACCTAGTAAGAAGCATTGCTTCCATTAGCTGGACAGATACCTCATTCGTGTTCTCAAACAATATGTGTAAATCCCTCACAAGTGGCCCCACTGACCGCCTAATTCATTGTCTAATTCTTTTTGCACATTTCGACATGTACTACACATACATGTACACACATTTATTAACAGTGTGACATGACATGTTCATGAATTTAGATTGTGGTTTACAATAACTGGCTCCCTGATGGCGCTCTGCCCAAGACAGTTACAGTATTTCCTATTGGCATATTTCATGGCCTTGCTCATCAAGAGATGTCTAATTAACAAACACATATTACATAATAACTACAATAACATTCCCTAATCATGCAGGCTTTGCTTTCATTAGAAATAAACGCTTGACTTGCAAATTTTCTGGGTGTGCAGCTGGTAGCCAGGGGGAGATCAATGGTTAAATCCTGTTGTTGATTGTTTAGTGGGTAGAGAAAATGTCTTAATTAGTTTGCTCATGTAGCTACTACTCATATTTCTGAACTACCCCCCTCCTTGTCCCTAGAGCAACTCCAAGCATCTCTATGTGACAGCAGGCTTCAAAAGGTGGAGCAATATTCAGTATGGTTGCGGGAAAAGAATATTCAAAGTGGTGCAAGAAATGTATCCAGGTAATTGCAAAATGATGGTTTACTTTTTCTTTTTTTCCCCCTTTATTGCAGTGTGGGGATGAGTTTGATTAAGACTGGGGAGCAAAAAGCAAACCAATCATCAGAAAAAAGGCATATTAACAAGTCTGTGAGAGGGAATTAATTGGTGCTGAGTGAACTACTTAATGAAGACATATGTAGGACAACAGAAACACCATAACCGTGGCTGTGCCTATCTAATGTTGGAGAATTGCTTTATCGAATACCCTTTTATTTCTGTACACTTAAGTAAATCCATATGTTGAATTACCACAATCAGGAAAACAGATTTATTGCAAATCTTAACTTTAGTCTGACTTTATATTGTTTTTCAGAAGATGAAGAGAAACACACTTGTTTGATAGAGCAACCACAGTCAGCTAGAGAGTAGTTAGAAATATATAGATAGGTACCAAGAGACTCAGGAAGACACTCAAACAGTCAGGCTATTACAGTAGATAGATAGGTATTCAATCAAAAAGATAGAGGTGTTTCTTCTCTCCTGTAGCAGTAGAACTGGGGATTTAGCTCTGGCTCTCCAACACACTGGCTTATCGACTCTGAGAGCTTCGGTTTGGTTTCATTGTTGTTGCTATTAAGACAGTGAGGAGAAACTCTGTGGGAAGATGAGGATGCATTCTGGGTCAAAAAGGCTAAATGTTTAGGCTGGATACCCCAGCAGAAGTATTTGTTCCTAAGATGTATTCCTGAGATAGACTGGCAGAAATGCATCAAAATATATGACATACAGTATACACACCCATATACATACTGTACAGACACACAAATGCACGCAAGAACATGCACACCCAAAAGCTCTTAACATATACTGTATAAACAGTATATGTTAAGTATATGCCATTAATGAGGTCCTCATCACTATACATGCCTTCAACATCAATTAAATTACTAGTTTGCTTTATGAGAAGGTGACTAATTTGAATCTTTGCATATGAGTTGGGGTGTGTGGAGACTGTCAGCACTACTCAGCTGTCCCCTTGCAATTTCTATTATGCGTCACTTAGCCCTTAGGCACTTTATCAAACACGGTTTCATCATCAGTCAATCTAAGAGAAATGGATGATTCTCAGGTAAAGCATAGAGACTGCTGCTGCACAGTTTATCTAATTCCAAATACACTTTGTCATCATCCACAGGTCGAGCGTTAAAAGAAATAAAATATATTGGTTGGTTCTTCTTCCGCTTATCCTGTTAAGGGTCGCGGGAGGGCTGGAGCTTATCCCAGCTGACATAGAGCGAGAGGCAGGGTACACCCTGTACAGGTCACCAGCCTGTCACAGGGCTAACACATAAAAATAAAATACAAATAAAATATATATTCAGTAAATAGTTTCAGAATGCTTAAGAATGGGAGAGATGGCAATGGTGCTAAACAAGTATAACAACAGCAACATATTATGGAATATGATATTAATTATATAACAGTGTAAGATTATAAAAAAGTCTCTCTTTTTTTAGTAAATCCTTAAGTTATTTTTTGCATATGAATATTAAGCTATTGTTGTCAGAGGGATTGACAATCTTTGAGGTCAAAATTTAAGTTTTTAAGTGTAAAAACATTAAGGTTACATTTTTATCAAAACATATACACAAAATACAAAACTGATATTATAATTATGATATATTATCAACTAAAAGAGGAGCCAGTCAATTAAAAAAAATAAATAGTAGTTTCTGGAATAACCACTTGAGGCTGATGCTAAAAGTGAGGAAACCCCCATCTTTAAAAAGCTTAGCTTTACAGCAGAAATAAACATGTTTGCTGTCTAGTCCAAAAGATGGTTTAGGTCTATATAACTTTCCCCATTTGTGACAACTGAACAGGGTTCCTGTCAAAACAATCCCTGCAAAAAGAAAAATATTCTCCCCACCAATAACACTCAAAAACACTAACATTTAAGAAAGGAAATTTCCTGTGTAGAGTTTTGAGACACTGCTCATGCAGCCACAGCCACACAGAGCTGTGTCAATCACTGTGCTTTGAGCCACTTGGTTGCCGACAGTAGGTGTCAGGACAGCAAATCTCTGCATTTGCTCTACAAATAGGTGATCTACCCTCCAATCCATCATCTGCTGCCATCACACAGTTCCATCCTTGCCCTACAGTCCCCGGCGTTGACAATGAAATGCAGTGGGGACACACATGTCTATGTTTTCATGTAGGCAAAAGACACAAAAATGTACAATTGCATGTACATTCACATGGAACAGAAAAAAGAGAAAGGAAACAAGAGTGCCTGTATTCTTGTTGTGCACGCTGTGCAACAAGACCTGTTGAGACAGGTTTGTCCCTGTTGAAGACAGTGTCACAGTGGAACTGATATGCTTTGAATAGCATCATGGACCAAAAAAAAAAGAAAGACAAAGAAAAAGAAATCATATTATTGTAACATATTCTTTCAAAGAAGTATAAGGTACCTTTGTAACTTTATTGCTCTTGATGCCTAACTTTAGAGTAGATATAGATATGTTTATATCTACTCTAATGTTTAGAGGAACATGTTTTGGTCTGTATAGCTACAGTAATTTCCCCTTGTGTCAACTGTACAGAAATCACTAATTTAATGTGCATTTAGTATTAATATTTTTGCATTATTAGGAATTGGCAACATTTAGTAAAAAGTTGATAGCTGTTAAAGCTTGTTCAGCATAACCCAAATCATTATTCATTATTTCCCTGGATTGAAAACACACTAATCAATTCTACATTTCCTGTACAGTAACGCTATAGTTTTTCACAAGAAGCTCCCTGCCCTGAAGAACCATTTTGCAAAGCCCATGGAGAAAATGGCAATATGTTTCATTTCCTTAGGATATAACCTCTACCAATGAGCAAGATAAACTTTAGTTTCAGAACAATGACTCACAGGGGTATGTCACCTCATCTAAACATTTGTATTTCTAATGACAAATGCATACATATATATATATATATATATATATTTAGCAGAGATAACTACTATAATACTCAAGTACCAGGTCAACCTCTGAGTTCATAGAAACATAATAAAGATACCATTCATTACCCTATTAAAATACAATTTCTTTAATATGACTTCCATAGTGTGAAAAGCAGCACATCATGCATCACAAACTTCAGATTTTCTATAAGGTCAGTGGAGCACCTCCCACAGGAATGGCACACAATTTTAACACTGTTAATGCAGTCCCCAAGCAAAATGGTGGTACCCATTCAAATGCAATTGCACTTTTATGTGTTTAACTATTGACCTGAAAAGAACAACTGCATTAATTTGACTACATAAAAGTGCTTCATGAGAGGTACAACAGAGAGATGGCAGTGGTGGGATTTGACTGTCTCTGAACATGCGGTCAGGAGCAGCAGCGTGGGCACTGTGTGTGTGTGTGTGTGTGTGTGTGTGTGTGTCTCACTGCTGGACTAGTAATAGAAGGAGAAGAAAATTAGGTTTAAAATGTGAAATGGAAGAAAAAAGGGAAGATATTAAAGACTGGACAAAGACAAACTGCCATATATATATATAAATAAATATATATAAATATATATATATATATATATATATATATATATATATATATATATATATATATATATATATTTTTTTTTTTTAACTTCATGAGTATAGTCTACAGCATTGTATGTAAAGAGACCTTATGCATTGGTTGTACATTTAATCTGATGACAAATAGACATGTCTGATTGGCTATTGTGATATTTATTTGGGTAAAGAACAAGTTATTTTTAATCAAACTAAAAAAAAATGTCCTAAATTGTACCTGCACAAGCTTACCAAGGCCTGTTACTTTATGTAAACCTAGAATTTTATCTTTCTTACTTGATGATCAAGTGTTAGTGCAAAACAGGTTCCACAACCCAGCTAAAAATAGGTGACATAGATGCTAAAAAAAAGAATTACTACAGTGGGGGTAACATACATTCACTAGCCACTTTGGTAGATATACCTGTTCAACTGCTTGTTGACACAAATATCTAATCAGCCATTCACATGGCAGCAATACAGTGCAGTTAGGAATGTAGGCAAGATCAAGACCACCTGCTGAAGTTCAAAGTGAGCCTCAGAATGAGGAAGAAAGGGGATTCAAGTGACTTTGAACATGGCATGGTTGTTGGTGCCAGACTGGCTGTTCTGAATATTTCAGAAACTGCTGATCTACTGGGATTTTCCCACACAAGCATCTCTAGGGTTTACAGAGAATGGTGTGAAAAAGAGAAAATATCCAGAGAGCGGCAGTTATCTGGGTGAAAATGTCTTGTTGATGTCAGAGGTCAGAGGAGAAAGCCAAAGGCAGCCTGGTCTGATGAGTCTCAATTTATGCTGCAACATTCACAATATTTAAACCATAGATCCGTCCTGCATTGTATCTGTGCTTCAGGCTGGTCATGATGGTGTAATGGTGTGTGTGGGTGTGTGTGTGGGGGGGTATTTTCTTCACACACTTTAGGACCCCTACTACTAATTGGGCATTGTTTAAACACCACAGAGTATTACTGCTGACCATGTACATCCCTTTATGACAACACTGTACCCATCATCTGACTGCAGGATAAAGTATGATGTCACAAAGCTCTCATCATTTCATACTGTTTTATTGAATATGACAATGAGTTCACTGCACTGCAATGGCCTCCACATTCACCAGATCTCAGGCTAATAGATAACTTTTGGGATGTGGTGGAATGGGGGATTTGCATCATGGATCAGCTGGCAAATCTCCACAAACTGTGTGATGCTATCATGTCAATATGGAGGTAAATCTCTGAGAAATGTTTCCAGTATCTTGTCACTTACCAAATGTCAAATGTCATTTGCCAGGAAGTCTTTGACTTTGAAAATAATCTCTCATCTTCCTCTCCTGTCTTCTCTCTCTCTTTTTTTTTAACACTACAACTACAGAAATGCTTCTGATTGCTAGCCACACAGTTTAGATGCCATACTGCACATCTTGTTTGCTTGGTGATATGTGTTGAGTATGTTAGACAGGCTGCATTTAAACTTACCACATTATGCTTTAAGTTTATGCTAGCTTCCCTTCTGTAGTGCTAGCTAAATGTTGAGGTACCACAACCACAACCTTATTGACATATACCTTCATGAAGGCAGGACAGTGTTAAAAAAGAATAATGTGGCATCCCAAAGGATGGGTGTAAAATCTCCTACTATATCATTACTATAGGACTTTTTCAGCATCAGCTGAAAGCAACGTCAGGCTGCAGCACACAAAGAATGACATAATTTGATATTATTACATATTAAACATACCTATCACATTTAATTACTAATTAATTTAAAATGCTGGGACAGTGTTCCATTGTACTGGCCTACTTCAACTTTTGTCCTTAAAGTAAGTAAAACCAGTAAAAAGAACACCTGGAAGGATTAAAGCTGCCAGAAGAAAACAATTTTGTACAAAATTCAGACTTTAAAATCAACATACTGTTCTAATCTTAGTGCTTACATGCATCCATTTTATCCTTTGTGTCACCCTAAAGGAGAAATGTTAGACTGTTTTGTGATGTGTAGTAGATGTCATGGGGGTGTTGGCCAAGGTCCCCATCCCCCAAACCTACGCCTCTCCTTCACCAAGATAATTGCGTTCACAGGCTGCTGATTAAATTTGGCCCATCCTTCATGAAATTGTTTCCTATGAGTCTTTATGAAAAATGGCTGAGATTTAGGGATTATAGTATTATACCCGAGCAAGGCAAAGCATCTGCTTAAACACAAAAAGAGAAAAAAAATAAAATCATGACAGAATTGTTAGGGGGGTGTGGGGTTGCATCCTTCCTTATTTACAACTTGAACTGTGATAAGCCCTCGTAATCTGAGCTTTATGGATAGGAGGAGAAAGGAAGAGAAGAAAAATCATTTCCAATACTTTGAGATAAGACAAATCTACAAGCAAGAAAGGAAAAACAAAACCAAGAAAACAAGTTAGAAACTAGACAGAAATATAGAAAATAAAAAATAAGGCTGAAAAGATTATCAAGGGAACATACAAGCAAGTGATTAAAAAAAAAAGGGTAAAAGGACCTTCAATTGCTGCTGCTGAGGGCCACTTAGCTTATCAAGGCTGATGTGTGATCAGTCTGCCAGCTGAATTAAAATGAGCCACGCTCTCTGCTCTGGAACGGACAAAACAAACCAGGGTCTTAGAGGGGAAGAGAAAAAGAGAAGGAAAGATGGAGAGACTGCAAAGAGAGAACGGGCATGTATCACAAGCATACCAAGTATGTTGGTTTTACACAGAGGAAGCTGACTTTAGTGAGTGCATGATTTGCTAAGGCAACAACACGTTACTGAGAACTTGTTTTTTCAAGTCAACTGAAAGATAGTAAGTAACACACTACAGACCACGGCTGGCACTTTCTGTTGATACACCTCTAATATGTAGTGAGCATCTGCAGAGCAAGACTCTTAAGTAGATTTAAAGGAATATGACATTGCATTTTGCAAGCACACATTGCACATAATCATGTATTAGCGTTTATTTTAGCCTTTCGGTTGGAAAGCTGTTTCAGATAGTCAGAACTGACCTGGAACAAGCAGGTAAAGAAAAGGCATGCTATTAACCACCCCTTAAAGACACCAAAAGATTCACGAGGAGAGCTGGTAAATTCAGCAAAGGTGAGATGCTTTTTGAACCGACTAAGATTTTGTTTAACTTTCCAAAACTTACAATATTCACACCCACTTCACATAGTCACTGGCCAAGCATACTGAAGTGAGAAAGAAAGCAGGGTTTGAACTTCTCTATCAAGCTCTCTTCTCACTACACAGCTATTTCTGGCTCTTTAGTGTGTACACAACATGGTTGTGTACACACACTATGAATGCCGTCCAGGAGAGATTGTCTGAAAATATGTGCCATCATTCCCATATTTAATAACTATCATGCTTTCTTCCTCTGCAACAGTTAATTCTTCATTCAGATTTGAATTTGATCGTTTGAAACAACTATAAAGCTCGGCTGTTTGTTCAACTAGTGCTTTTTCTAGCACGGTCTGTCTCTTAGAATGCATGCAGACGAGACAAACAGAAATGTCATCCCATCAAACAGGAATGTTATCACATCAAAGTCCCGTTACAGAAGTGCTCATAGTGCAAGGCCACGCTTCAAAATCCTGCACACTATAAAAATACAAAACCCAATTCCCAAAAAGTAGTGCCAGGCACAACAAATCCCACCCACAGCAGACGTTTCAGCTGATTTGAATGTTGCCCATCTCACAAATGTGTCACTCTCTACAGACTGAATCACTGAGATAACACCTAGGTCCTGTTGTCCATGACCATAATTTTCCTTTGACCTTTATTTTGAGGTCAAGGTCTCAGAGATTCGAACTTTTCTGAGTTGTTTAGTAGGGGTGTGAATTTGAATATCCTAGATGGCATTGTTCTCAAGTTCACAAATTCACAAGATTTTCAGAAAAAACTTGACCTTTCACCGTGACCTAGTCATGGCCAAAATTTAATCAGATGATCTAGAGGTCACTGGCCATCTTTCATGCAAATTGGGTATGACTCGGATTGGTAGTTTTGCTGTAATATTGTTAACTCTCTTCTTTAGTGTCTTTAATGACAGATCTTTAACCCACATTAGTCAATGGCACAGTGAACTTTTTCAGAGACAATGATTCCTGGATGTGAGCCCAGGGAGTGTTTTCCTTTACAGAATTATGTATGTTTATAATACAGTGCTGTTTGAGAGCCATGTTGTCCCTATCTCAACTTTTTTTGAGACATGCTACTTCCATCAAGTTCAAAATGAACTTGACCAATGACAACCACTTGGATATCCTACTGTTTTCTGTCTGTTTCTCTGATGCCAGCTATCATCTTAGAAGACCACAACTGTGGTGCAAATGCACAATCCTCACCAAAGTGACCTCTTTGTACTGGCAAATAGAATAGGTCCTACTTAATATAAATAGGAAAACCTGGCAGATCGTGAAGACTGATACAGAGCTTTAACAAAAATGCCACTGGTGAAAAAAACTACACATACCACAGAGAGAAACAATTAAAATTTAAATATTTGGTGAAGCCATGACTGGTGATGCATGTATTAACACCCATCGTATCTCAGTGGAGAAGTGAGATGAACAAAAAAGTCCTTTTCATGTCCCATTACCCACCACTGCCCCCATCAATAGCTGTTCCACTTACCCAAGGCTTTGGCCTTAGAGACAAAAATAAGCATATTAATTATTAAGCGGCCAGGGGAGAATGGGGAGAAGTTTTCGGGTTCGAGGATAATATGTGTGTTTATGTGTGTCTTGGCACTGGTGTAAGGATATTAAATTTGGTTCTGAGAACACAGTCTCTTTTAAGCTCATGGAGACCAAGCCCTGATAACAATTCAAGCTTCTGGAAATTTCAAACCTTTTATCCAGCTTTGTAAAATATGTTCTGTAAATGTTATCAGCATGTAAGACATTCTGAAAGATCCAAGGTTTATGCACCATCCCTGGCTTAAAATATATAGTTTTAGTATTTATTCTACAACATCTGAACAGGATAATTGATGGAAAAATTGTTCATCCTAACAGAAAAAAATTTGAACTAAACACTACAGGAATAAAGTTACAACACTAAAAACCAGCTAATAAGTCACACTATTGTCTGTGTGATTTCAGAACTGTCTTCTATGAATATTAACCATCTTGTGTCTTTAACAGTGAAAACCTCTCATCATCAACACATAGGTGTCCATTTAGTCCATGTAACGAAGTTGATAAAAAGTGACATTTTCCTCAGTTACTTTGGAGACCCACCAAGCTGCCAGTTAGCTCCAATTTTATTTGCTTTCTCACTCATTTTGTTCCTCCTCTGAGATGAGCACTGAGCGCCTCTGACATCAAAGGCCTGTCTGAAACTCAGTCTGGCCTTTGGAATCAAAGTAAAAACTGTGTGTCAAGTTTGCACAGCCATGCACTGACATGGTAAAGCCATAATGACAGCCAGTCAGTGACAGGAACTGAACATGACGAACACCATGAGTCTGTTTTGAATTTATAATCATAACTATAACAGATTTTCAAAAACATAGAAAGAAATATAATGAAGCAGGCACAGTGTAAGCTGGACATTTTGCACTGTTTAAATGATAAAAGTGTGAAGCTCTTCTTTGCTATATATGCATGGATACACTTTATGTCTGAATCTTTTGCACTATGACAAAGTAGTGTTCACCTTATTAATAAAGGCATAAATAATACAAAACATATAGCATTTTTGGGGGAAAAAAATGAGGTTTCATGTGAACCGCTTCTGTTTTTATATGCTGTTCTGGTGAAATAACCATTTACAGTGAACCAACTAAAGCACAGGTCATTTGCTGCAGCTTTAAATGACCCATTTCAGTGTCTTCTAGTGGATCCAGAAAGGATGGTTGGCCATACAAAATGTGCCACATGAGGCTTCTCTTTGCTTATATTAATAAACTAATAATAATAGTTGGTCCCGCTTAACGATGACGACAACCTCACTGTATGTTTCAGGTAACTTCCATGAAAGGAGCACATTAGTCTTTCTGGTATTGTCCAAAGCCTGCTATAAGTGTTTACTCTGCAGGCACAGTAAAAGCGAGGCTATTCTAAATAATTGCACACGTCCAGTATATGTAACCCTTACTCGACAGTTGCAGAGTCTGGTTGTAAGCAAAGTCCAAGCAGCACAGAAACACATGGAAATTTACATAATCTACAGAGCAAATTAATCTCCAACACACATACTCAAGGAGACAGTCACACTTGTGTTCTTCTCCGTTCCCTGCTAGAACAAGAAGGAAAAATTCAAACGAGATTTCAGCTAAGAGAACAATGTCCTATTGGTCTCTGAGCCAATTTTACATCTACATTGTGACAGATCTTCGTCTGATCTAAGCCACTGCCTGGGGGGAAGGAAAAGTTCGAGAAAAAGGGAAGAGGATTGTGTTTTGATTATTAAATGGCATTAAAATTCTTTCCACGCCTACTTTAACTTTTAATGAGGTGAAAGTCAACTCTCACTTAAAGGAGGCCGTAGAGGTTCCACTAGGAAGGCAAACTGGTAGTAAGTGGAATGTAGGTATGATAATATTGCAATATAATCAGATAATATCACAATATTATCTGATAAAGGGGAAGCTGAATTCAAGTCATATGCTGGAATACATTTCTAATCAATGAGGACAGACTGGTCTGCAATGTAATCATAGAAAATGTAAATTATTTATTGGAAAGAGACACAAGATGCAAGTGTAAGGACTACTGTGATGTGCAAACACATTAGCATTCTTACATGGATTAAAACAAGCAACCAAAGAAACAGTGACATTAATTGCCTTTAGAATAGATAAAAGTATCACTTCTATGTTTCTGTTTAACATCTACATCAAACACTTTAAAAGGACAGAGTTGTTGATTAAAAACAAAAACTTTTACTGTCAGTTTGGGAGGATGGATGTTTCAGGCCGGTTTAAAAAGCATACACAAGAGGCAATAAATATCACCAATCTGCCCTCCTCATTTTCAGATATTGCCTAAATGTACAGTACCGTGCTAAAGTCTTGAGCCACCATTTGTGTCTTTACATTTTGCTTCCAAGGAGCCAGATTTCTTAAAGTGGTCTTTTTTTTTAAGCCACTTAGCACTGACCTATAAATTATCCAAGCATAAAAAAATTTACCTAACTCAAGGGATGAACCAGTGAACAGAACAGAACAGATCAGAGCTCAGCACAAAATCAATTTTAAATTGTATCTTTGTTACTAGCAACTTTTTGCAAAAAACACATCATTTGTTCCAGTTTCTTTAGTTGAATCTATGAAAAATTGCAAAGATAACACAGTTTGAAGGGCATAAAACAGTATTTTTGAATCAACAAGGTGATTCCCAAAGAGTGAACATTTGTGAAGCGTGTCCTTAATAAATGTCCTTAATAAAATTTGAGAAAACAGAACAAGTGGAGGGCAAAAGAAGAAGTGTCGGGCCCAGGTGAAAGTCTCATCAGATAGGGCGGCTGACAAGAAACCATTTTTAAGAAAGGGAAGCAGGAATAAAAGGCTGAGGTATGCCAAATTACAAAAGAACTGGACTGAAAATCAGTGGCAACAGGTTAATGGAGTGATGAATCCAGGCTGTATTAAAGAATAAAGGTGGTCATACCAAATTTTGACCTTCAAGCCTGTTTTCCCTTTATATATTGTATTTCCATGTACAAAATATAAAGAAACAAGAAGTGGCTCAAGACATTTGCACACTATTGTACTGAACTCCTATGAGATGACTGGTAATCTACGTAAATATAACTACCTAGGGTACCAAGATTCTTAACATCTGTATGGTGATTGATTAGCATATTTACCTCAAATACAAAATGTCTCGTGTGTATTTGTATACAGAAACCACATGATTGTGTTTTTAATGTAATGTTTGCATGTTACATTTTAAAGGCCACCAGAGGGCTTAAAAAGTGGCAAGATTTTCTTTCCTATCTGGTGACGTAGTCACTGTGAACAGCGGGTATAGCCATTCATTCCTTTGAGGTAAAGAATGCCCTCATTTCAATCTTAATTTCTATGTTTACAATGAAAAGCTCCTATCATTGATATTTTTGTGAAGGATAAAGTGTCTGACCTGTAGCAAAATGTTGAACGTTGTGCCCTTTGCTCTTTTGGTAACTGTGTAAAGGTGTAGTTTAAAACACTGCTCAAAATCATATTTAGTAGTAATTAAGCTACTTAGTATGGAAGCCGAGAGTGGACGTGGTACAGATAAACTTTTTTCTTATGGTTTTCTCGAGATAACAAGATAAATAACTTGTTATCTCAAGATCAGGAGATGATTATCTTTTCTTGAATGCTCATGATCAGTTTCTCAGTGTTCTTAAAACTCAAGCTGAAAATGTCAGATTGTGGAGGTTCTCCACAATCTGTTCTTGGAAAGGTTTTAAGAACACTGAGAAACTGATCACGAGCATTCAAGAAAAGATAATCATCTCGTGATCTCGAGAAAACCATCGTTAAATAACTCGTTATCTCGAGAAAAGAGTTCGTTTTCTCGAGATAACGACTTATTTATCTTGTTATCTCGAGAAAATGGTGATCGTTATTTCATGACAACGAGATAAATAACTCGTTATCTCGAGAAAACCATCAGAAAAAAAAGCTCTCGGCTTCTGTAGTTTAGGCTTATTATTTATAGGCCGAACAACATTTACCAGTAGCAGAAAAAATATATATAACAATCAACATAAACAGCTGATGATGATATGAGTCGTACTTTTAAGTTACACGTTCCTATTGGATTTCTAACGGTTCCAAACATGTGTAAAAACCAATGAATCTCTGTCATTTTGCATCAAACAATTTATATTTATTTATATATATATGTTTTTTTGTACGCTGAAATGGGTAGACACCAACAGTGCCTGGGTAAAAATCAGACACTCATGTCTGCGCATAAGTGAAGCAAAACAAGCGCCATGAAAGGACTGTAAACTGTGCTAGTATATTTATTATTGTTACTTTCATTTTCCGCTTTCATTTTATTGATGTTTTTTTTAAAGGCTTCTTACTTTTTGGACAAAATATCCTGACAGTTCTATGTTCATTACAAGCAGGTGTGAGAATGGGCTTGAAAGTGGGAGCAAAATGCAATAAACATAAGGTGGGATAATAATGGTCACTGCTGGTTGAGTTAAACTTTGCAGTTTTAGGTCTTGTAACATATTTAAGGGAGCGTGAAGTCCCTTAAAACTTTCAGCAGACACAGTCCATTATTTCAGACACACACAGACACACAGACACAAAGAGACATACACATTTTTAATTGGGGAAGCTTTGTTTTGTATTATTATCTTTCTTTTCTCATGGCAGGTTGTGCTATTGTTGTCCATTAATATTTCATAAAGCACAGTTATTTTCTGCTTATGAAATATCAGGCATCGCATTATTAAAGAGTGAAGAAGAGAACAAATAACAAAAGCATAAAAAAGAAAGCTCTCCATGTCCCCTTTAGAGCATGCTATGAGTGACAGATCCAGATGGCCCTGGAAAAACATAATCTGGCAAACTGTCAAAGTTACATTTTAATACAGACTTAAGTTCATTTAAGGAAAAATAAGAAAAACATGAAGTTGTTTAATGAGAGGATTGTAAACTGTAAAAAGTGAGAAATTATGAATGACATGAATATTTTCTATTTAAAATTTGCTACCCTTTATATTGTATGAAGACATTATAAGGGGGGGAAAAGCATCAAACTGTCATGTTAGCATTTTTCCTTTATAATTTCACTAAAATAAATAAAATGAAACACATATGTAAGTGTGTTTGAGGAAATTAGCCTTGTGGCATAAAAACAAACATTTCCAATAATCTCACTCTCTGTCACACAGCGGGATTACACAGCAACCACTTATCAGCCACTACTGATGGCTTGTTTCGGGCTCCAGTTTAACATGTGCTTCCTCACAATCCACATTAGAGTCTCACAAATGTGACAACATGAATGTCATCCTTCAAAAGAAGCCCCTCTTGTCCCCTTCCTGCAGTGGTGAAATATTGAGTGTGACACAGGAGTAATTGCATGGGAAGTAATCAATTAGACACACAATTGAAGGAGACCTGAGGTCTGTGGGCTGCCAGGCATGAGGCTTGGTTGAATTCTTGTGACGTGCACTGAACCAATCTTGCTTGCTTCCCGTGGCAGAATCGCTTTTTCGTTTCCAAGTAGTTAGGTGGTGAATGAAAAACTTAGGGATCAGAAAAAGGCACCGATTTTAAGCCCCCCCATTTAGCAGTTCCTTGGCTGGTGGAAACACATTAACTAAAATCATCTCATTCTACGTGCCCCATTCCATCCTTTTCCTGTCTCCCCTGTGTATCACTGTCACACAACACTAAGAAGGACACATTGAGCAGATAATGCTGTATGTTCACGGAGATTTCCCGACTGAACAAGTGCAGTAGCTTTTGAGGAACAGAGTCAGACTCAAGTGCGCAGAAGAGCTTCGCGTACAGTACAGATTGGTACAAACACGTATGTGTTTGTGTAAAAGACATCGGTATGACAGATCAAGGCAGCCAACTAAAATATGATGACCAACAGAGAGCCAAAGAGAGGGATAAAGAGATGGAAGAAAGACAAAAAAATGGGATAGACAAAGAGAGAGCAGATGGGCCATGAAGGAGTGGTTAACGCCTTGGCGTAAAACACAGGCTTGTGTACATGCATGCGATGAGAAAGGATCATTCAGCAGATGGGGCCTCAGATTGGATGCTTCATTTTGGACAGACGCAGTGCAGGCGTAGGGTGGTTAGAAAAATGAATCAACAACACAAAACAAATCTGAAAAAAATGAAATGAGGAAAAGAGAGGGGGTGGCAAAATCAGAAAGCTCATCTGTGTTGTGCTCCTTATTGAGGCTGTTATTATTTTGCCAGGGAAGCAGGCTGTAATTACCATGTGAAAAGCACAGAGGCTGCCCAGGGTTCATGTGAATCCAGACAGAAGTGGTGAAAATGTTTGCCGTAGCAAGAAGGAGGGAAAGAGGACAATGCGGGTCACTGTGCATCAAAATATGGATAGGGAACTTTGAAAATGTCAGAAGCCAGCTGTGTTCAACTTTTTTTCCCCCTTGCTTGGACAGAGGGAGAAATAAAAAGAATTACTTATTTAAAGCTTTTCCATGTAGCTATCAGAGAGCTCACTTGCACACCCAAAAAGCCAAAAAAAATTTTTTGTTTTATGGCCAACCTTTTCTCTTTCAGGACAGTTTTTGTTCCCAGAGAAGAAATGTCAAACAACACAACTAAACTTTCTGCACTTAGTGCCTATATTTTTTATTCTATACACCCCTGTGCACACACACTATCCCCAACTTTCCCCAGCTTGACTGTGCCTTATATTTCATATTCATGAGGATAACTTAGCTAAGCTTGATTGAAAGGTGCATCAGAGGGAGTCCTATCCCTGCTCAGCCAGAGACGTCCTCCATCCCATCCTCCAGTCCCCTCAAATCCAGAGAGTCCATTCACAGCTCGCAGAGAGTGCAGCAGAAAAATCAATAAGTGCAATGCTACAATATACTAGCGACAAATTGATTTCATCCCAAGGCAATTTCAAACCAAGCAGAACTGCGTGTGGGTTTCAGCACTGAAGGGATCTTTCACTGTGCCTTCTCTCGATTAGCCCCTTATGTATTTAATGTGTTTTATCCTCTTATATATGTTGCTTATGAATTTTATTGATCATTTTACACTTCCCCTGGGAGCTACTGCTGGAAGAACGATGGACTAATGTGACAGCAACATCAAAGGCCTTGTAATGAATGAGACTACTTTGGACTTACTACAGCAACTGAAGGAAGGGAAGGGCTTGATCTCTGCTGCTTGAACTACAGGAGCGGGTTTATCCTGATCATTTTAGCTTATTTCCTTTCTCAACTGCACACTGTAGAATGATGACAACTGCAGCCAGAAAAAACTGGGACACAAGTGACTTGTCTCTCCCCACAGCAAGAGCTTGTTTAACTGTCAGGTCCATCTGCAGAAAAAGCAGTGATATGATTGACTCTTCAAGACAAATTTCTGGTTATGAAGTGACAAGTTCGTAGAAAGGTTTTCAAGGGTCCACAGTTATAGTCCTGATCACAATCAGTTCTGTCTACCCAAACTTGACATGCATATGCATGTGTGCAAAAGTTTAAGACACAAGAAGAGAGGTTCATTCAAAAATAATGCTTTGTGATTTAAGCTCTCATTGTCTGCTCTCTCTTCATGTAATCCCAAGTGATTATTAGGGCCACGTGGGTTGCATTAATGTTCCTGGAAGACAGTTCTTTGTGATTTTTACTAAGCAGCCATGAAGGCTACTGGAGACCTCTAGATATTACACTTCAGTAGCAACCAACCTTTAAACATTAACTGTGTTTTTATAAAACAAGCATGTTTTTTGTCATTACCAAAAAAGTGAGCAGAACAGAATGTACAAGGGTAAAACACAAGCACTCAGAGTTATGAAGTAGAGCAGATTCTGACCCTGGCTGTTGTGCATAACGTCTCCCTCTACTTCATGGCTTGAGGCCACGGATGGCACATCAAACAGTGGCTTCTCACAGAGAACAGCCCTGACTCCCTCAGCACTGGCTTCAACTTTGCACCACAATGGAAAAGGAAGGGCACAGCAAAATGCTAGGCTGGACAAATGTAATTCCCTAAGTATGGCGCCACGTGTGAGAAAATAAAAGATGGAACACCAGCACATCCTGAAGCTGCACATGCAAACTGATGGCTGTGTTGTTTCTATCAACTCTGGGGAATAACCAGGAAAGAACAGCTAAAGATAACAATGAATTATTTAGAAAGCGTATTTGGAGGAGGTAGGGATGACACAGTCTCAGTGCCATCCTTACAAATTTTCATAAAATCTCATGAAATGAATACTAATCTTTCACTCGGTCATTTTTTTTCTTTTACAATTTTAGAGCAAACTAATGACACTATTTTTGTCTTAGGACCCAGTGTGTCCCTGGCATTTGTTTATAGTGATTTTGTATTAATTTGTATAGTTAGTTACTGAAAAAAATTCAGTGTGCTGTGGCACAAGCCCACTCTGATTTAAAAGCATGCTAACTCAGAAATAAGTAATGAACTCAAATAAAATTAAATGAAAAATTAAAAAAAAGCCCAGATTTCTTATCAATCACAAGATGTATGCATTTTTTGTGGTATTAATACATCATTCATATCTCATTCTTCCTGCTCTTCTATGTGTAAAAGATTACAAGTAGATTTTAGTAGATTTTTTATCATGATGGCTCAGAGGCCAAACAAACAAACAAACAAGCAAACAAACATTGTTAATTGTTGCACATAATGTTAAGTGTATTAGTTTGCCAAATGTCAACCGGAATAAACACCACCTCCCACATGACCCAGCTTCAATAAGCATATCAGAAAATTGATTTTGTTGTTGTTAAATTTAGGTAACAATACAGGTATTAATGGCAACGCTGATGCTCCACAATAGATCATTTTCACAGTTGTGTGGCTCCAAAGATATAGGCTGATGCATCGATCACTTAATGTATTTATTTCTCCATCTTGAACATTATCAGCACTACCAAGGGACAGAAAAACCTCACACACTCTTATTCAGCCACCATCAAGAATTGATTTTCTCCATATCTTCACTCACTTTGATCATTTGATCATGTTGGTTTTAGTTTCAAGATGAGCAAATGACAGCTTTGATCTTATTTTGAGCACACGGTGAGAAAGGTGTGCTACGGTGTAGTGGGAAAAGCTGTACATCCTTTTTGCAAGTCTAGAGGTTCATTTTGTGCTGACCTCAGGGTCAGGCTGCTGAAGATAACCTTCTAGCACAAGGATCAAATTTCATAAAGAGGTAGAGCTGCCCACACAATCTTTTTCTTCTTACTATACTACTACTAAACAATCATGATGACATCATTTTTTCTAATCTATTTCAGACTGTAACTGAAACAAGAATACTTTTTGTCTGAGCAATGGCTGGATGCGATAAATGAAATATGTTTTCACAACTTTATCAGATGGTATAATTTCCCTTCATGTGAAAGGGTGAAATCTGATAACAGCACAAGTCAGGATAAAGAAAAAAAAGGCATATCATGACAGTTGACAGATACCAGTAACCCACTACTAGCACATTTAAATTGTTCAATTTTGCTGGGTGCCTTATCATGAACTGCATGTGTGCATATGATGTGTGTTTTTGCCATAACATTCAAGTTGCAGTTTACACTCATGGCATCCATGTAATGAAACTCCTTCAAGGTGTTCCTAATATATCAGATTCATTAGAATGGGATACATGTTAGTCCGTTAATCACCAAAGTATATTTTATTATGTTTATAGTTGTCTTTTATAGTTGTATTATTTTTTCCAGAACTTTTAATTTCTTAAGTCTTAGAAGTAGAAAAATACACTGTTCACAAAATTAAAGGAACACTGTCAGAGTAGCAGTCAGAGGGGGTTATTAATCAGTTTCAGCTTCTTTGGTGTTAATAAAATTAACAGCAGGAGCACTAGAGGGGTAAAAACAAGATAACCCCCAAAACAGGAATGGTTTTACAGGTGGAGGCAACTGACATTTTTTCCCTCTTCATTTTTTTTCTCAATTTTTTTTTAAAACTAGTTTTGTATTTGGCTAGGGTCGCTGTCACTACTGGTAGCATAAGGCGATACCTGGACCCTTGCACAGGTAGTCCAACTCCTCCAGCATAGCACATCAATATGTGACATTTCCAAAAGGTTTGCTGTGTTTCCCAGCTAAATCCGGCATGCCCTCTCTGTCCTTTAATAATACATTATATGTTCTTCCCTAGTCTCTGGCTTTGTTTCATTACCTCTCAAAACAGCTGTGATAATTCCAACCTAAGAAACCTGGTACAGAACCTTTCAACCTAAATAATTACTGTCCAATTGTTAATTTATCTTTTCTTTTGAAAATTCTTGAAAATAAACTGTTGCTGTGCAGGTTTACTCTCACCTTACTAGCAATCATCTGTTTGAACAATTTCAGTCTGGTTTTCAGCAACTTCACAGTACAGAGACAGCCCTAGTCAAAATCACAAATGATCTGACTTTGGGCTGTTATCCATACATATGCTCCTTGATCTGAGCTCTGTCTTTGACCCAACCTCTCATGATAGTCTCTTAAAGAGATGAGAATCTGTTGGTGTCACTGGTGCTCCACTAGCCTGGTTAAAAAAAAAAAAATCTGATCAGAAGCCCAGTTGTCAGAGGTGTTCCCCAGGGGTCTGTCTTAGTCCACCTTCTATTTATAATTTATCTTTTACCTTAAGGTCACACTTTTCAGAAATTTGGCATACATACATTTAGTCCTGTGCTGATGACACCCAGCTCTATTTGTCCACTAAGCCTAATTTCAATCTCCCCCACCTCTCCCACCTTCTTCTCTCACGCACCATTTTGCTAACAACAATTTGCTAACAAAGCAGAGGTACTTCTGGTCAGAACTAAAACTGTTTTGCATAAATGTGGAAATTCTCTCTGTGTATTAAAAACTCTCCAATCTGTCTTTCCTTCCAGGTAAAGAGTTTAGGTGTCATCATAGCACTGTACATTTTTGAAACACATCAATAATATTAATTGGTCCACATATTTTCAATTATGTAATATTAGTTGGCCACACCTATATATTACAGCTGGCAATACTGGTATGCTTGTACATGCTCAGGTTACATCTTGGATTGACTACTGTAATTCTAACCTCTCTGGTCTACCACATGAACTTCTCCATAGACTTTAGCTGCTCATGCCATTACCAGAACTCCTTCAATAGAACATATTACGCCTGTCCTACAACTTCATTGAGTTCCAGTAAAATACCACGTTCATTTTAAGATTCTGCTTCTGTACGCTGGTTTGGCTTAGTGGGTGAGCAGGTGACCATATGCAGTGTGGCCGAAACACAGAGTTCAAGGCCGACTTGTTGCCCTTTGCTGCATGTCTTCCCGTTCTCGTTTTCCTCACTTTCTGTCTATCATCACTGCTCCACTATACATTAAAAGGCAAACATAGCACCCCCCCCCCAGAAAAAGAAAAGATTCTGCTTCTTAGTTTCAAGTTTCTCCATAACCTTGCACCTCCATACCTCTCTGATCTTCTACACTGCTACTCCTGCCTGTACTCTGACATGCTCCTCCTCTATTACTTTCATTATTCCACCTGCTTATCTTACTACCATGGGCTTCAGACGTTTCTGGCAAGTAGCCCCTAAACTTTGGCACTCTCTCCCGGACCACATTCACAATATTAATTCTCTTCCTATCATTTAAATCAGCCTTAACTCACATCTTTTAAGGATCACCTATTCTGTCCAATTTTGTATTCTTGACTTTTTAATTCTATGATCTATTTTTTGTAATTCTACGGTGTTTTCTAATTGTTATTTTATGTTTGGATGTATGCTATAATTTTGATATTTAATTTGCTTGTAAGTTGTCAATGAGTATCCTGAAAGGTGCCTATAAATAATCATTACTAGTACTACTATTATTATTATCATCATCATCCTCATCATCATTATTATTATTATTATTATCATCATCATCATCATCATCATCATTATTATCATTATTATTATTATTATTATTATTATCATTATTATTATTATTATTATATTGCAGTCACGAGAATGGGCTAGAAAGATGGAGAGAAAACTTGAGAACACAATGTCTCTGTAACCTCATGGAGGTTAAAAATAATACAAAAATAAATTAACTCTGTATTTTCATCACCTTCTCTTATCATTTTACTTACAGTAGTTCACACAACTGATTGATGTGCTTTGCCGCTTCTGACTTAACTGTGAATTGTAAAAAGGAATATTACATATGATATTGGAGTTGGATTTTTTTTACTCACTGTGTAGTATCCTTCAATATAAAAAATATGTGAGTAACCAAAAAATAATTCAACTTGCCTGTGAGATTTTTTAGACCCAACTGGCGCAGACCAAAGTTTCCATCACGTCTGTAATTGAGGAAGATTGCAAGGGAGTAGCGGTCCTCATATAGCTTGGTTCCTCGGATGATTCTCAAATTCTCTAATGGCAGGTAGTCAAACTGGTTCAGAGCCACCAACACATAGCCTGTCACTTCTCGGATAGACTGTGGATAGAGGTATGGGAAAAAGTGTTAGTGTGTGTTTTAGATGTGCACATGTTGGATAAATAAGAACACTAAAAACACATTTCTATGTGAGACTTGAAAGAAAAAACTATTAAAAATGTCTTTCTCATGGTGGCTATAGAATTGATTCAGCAAAGGAACTTTACACTACTAGGCAAGAGGCAGAGACTTGTCACACATATATTTTAACTAAATTATAATTGATTTTGTTAGCCTGCCTTCCTAATTCTGTAATTCAGTGTATTTGTTATCATTTAAGTCTTGTATTGTACAAAAAGAAAAAAAAAATCCCCATTCTTAAAACATCAGCAATAGAATTAGCCAAAATGACCAATCCAGTCATCTATTTTCTGTTTACTTTTAGCCAAACTCAGTGGTAAACATATGAAATAATTCAGTGATTGAGCATTATCCTGTTTATTTGGAAAGCTGTAGCAGACATGCATTCTTTGTCCCAGTATATACTATTTAGATGTCTTTGCCAAAATTTAGGTGGGTGTAGGTGCAATATGACTAAAATGGGAAAGCAAGATAATACGGGGGCTTCAAAACAAAACAAACAAACAAAAAAAGCAAAAAAAAGTAAAGTCACAGGCCTGCATCAGATCACTGACAGCATCTGTCTTCAAGGTCATTCAATAATGCCAATGAGTTGAGTTAGGACATCTAGGAGGAGAATTTGCTGTGGGGTTTGTGACCTTACTTCAAAACTTGGCACAGGGTTTGGGACTCGTGTCCGGGGCCTGGCCTGGGGTGACTGAGCCACAAGGACAGCCACTGCTTCACACTTTAAATGTCATTTAGGAGGGGATATAACGACTGTCGAGACTTTGGCGAGAAGCCATCCAGTTGGAGCTGCTATTGCATGAATCAAAGTGACAGGCTGTGTCCTCTTTCTCCCATCCACCATCATGGTGGCTGTCATTAGCAGACAGGCGGTCAGAGAAGTCTTTCCACGCTGGCCCACTGATGCTGATAATCAACAAGTCTGTGTGTGAAGTGTTGTTGCAGCTGATGTACGGAGCTGAAATAAGTCCTAAGGAGGGCCCTGGCAGTGTAGTCATGGCGTCTGACAGCTGTCAGAGAGCATGGCCATCAGCCACCAGTAAGTAAGCCACAGTCACAGCTCTGTCATCATTACCCAACTGATTACCATTAATAGAAACAGACAGGCCTTGAGTGTCTCTGTACCTATGTGAATGATTGATGGGGACTTTATATTCAGTATGTCTCTGAATGTGTTTATCAATTTAAAAACTACCTGGAGAAAAATGACATACTGTAAACGTCTCTGTGTTGATGAAAATATTCAATTAGGGAATCAGTAAAGACAGTGGTGGGCTTTGAGCTTTGAAAGTTGAGAAGCAGTTGGATTGTGCAAATGTACATTTATCATTTTAAATCAAGACTGTACATAGAGAATGTACTGAGCTTTTTTTTTCATGTTAGTGTATGTAGTATTCTTTGCCTCCATGTGAACAGACTTTGACAAGGTCTTTGGATGACTCACATTCACCCTGTTGAGTTTGAAGGTCTTTTCAACCCTGCTACAAAACCAAATATGCTGCACTCTGTGTAGCACAGTGACATAGCCTTAGAGACTGCCACATCCAGGTACTCTTTCATCCTCCCAGAAAAGTGAGGGCGGCACACAACAGTAAGAGCAATCAACTCTGGCTGATTAAATTTAAGCATATACAGTAGCTAATATTTACTTTAGTGCAAACACTTCGTTGTTGTGGAGTTTTTTTACGTGTTTTTTTTTTTTCTGAGGTTATTTATTTTCCCACTTGCGTAGCCATCGTCTGCTATTTTCAAGCCACCAAATCAATAGTTTCCAAAGTGCAGCATTGCAGAGGGAATAAAAAGAGGGAGAAAGAAGGTGGCAGATACACATGCTTTTCTCGCCGCTGAATGTTTGTTCGATAATGAACTGCAAGAAAAAAAGGAAACAACTTGTAGTGATTACAGGCTCTTGCTGAGCTAATGGCCAAATCTGCTCTGTGCGTGGTCACTTTCATTAAACACAGATCAACAAAACAAGCACCCCCTGGCAATACCATTGGTGCAGGCCAGTCTCACAGTAAAAATACTTCAGAGAGACAAGCACCTGGATTTCAACAACTTTTGACGCATAGGTCCCCAAAGGAGTAGATCTATATATAAAACATTCAAATAGGTGTTAATACAAAGAGGCTGATGATTATCAGTGCAGAATCTACAAGATTCTGCACAAGATCTTCCATGTCTATATTTGCACTAAATACAGTCATTTGCATTATACCCTCAATTTAGCTACAGTGAAATTAGAGCAGTAAATTACCTGCTAAATATAACAGCATGACCCATTGTTGTCCTAAATTTCTACCCATAAAAATAGCTCTTCACTGTCTTGATAAGGGTGTGGGGCCCCAGTCTTATCTTATAGAAATCTAAATTGCAATGGTCTTCGTCTGTATTTTCAGGATTTCTTTTTCATCTTAATACAATAATTATAACAATGCTGTTGATCGTCTGAACTCCCTTGGGTGAATGAAGACAGCTTTTTTAAGAGATTATGTCTACAGTTGGATGTAAGACTCCCTCTAGCAACTTTTCAGTTCACCCAGCCCCACACCCTACATACCTCCCAAAAGATAAATGCGTCAGGATCTCAGCAACAGTGAACAAAAAAGACCTACAGAGCCAGATTCACTAGATTAACAGGGATTTCTCCCTCCTCCCCAAGCTGGAGCATTTGTGAACGGAAGTGTGGCAGCGGAACAAAAACCTCACTTGAGTCACTGAGACGTGCACAGTTTTGAAATCGAGTCCTTCAATCCCTGACTGCTAAAGGAAGAGAGGGAGGTTTTGGGGTAGAGTCAGTGAACGAAGGAAGGAGAAAGGGTAGAAGAAGAAAGAGAGCTTGAAGAAGGGGCAATGCACATTCCAGGAGAAGCTCAGGACTGGACTAGTCCTACGTATATTTTAAATGCATAATTAAAAGCATACCCGTTTAAGGTCAGAAGAGGCAGAGAGAAAAGCAAAAGGTGTGTGGAAGAGGTGAAATGTTAGCCTGGGGGCGGAGGAAATTGGCACCATTAGCATGTTTGAAGACACTGAACACACGTTAGCATGATTGCCTCTCATTTCCATACATATTGAGGCAAAGATATGTGCTCTGCAGGGCTGTGGTCACTGAAGTCAGATACACAGAAGTGCACTGGGAGAGCTTAAGGTTTGCATTGCTAAGCCTTCATCCTCTATTTCCATATCGCTTGCTTAAATCCTCTGCCTGAGCTCACATCCACATTTGTACACAGACACAAAATCGGATGGAGTGTCTACAAGTATAAGTGAGAAAGCCTGACTTTTCCCAGGAGATCACCTTCAGCGTAATGGAAATATTACTGATAACTGTCACATATTACTTTTCTACTGTTTTGACAATAATTTCTGAAATTAACTCTATTGTGAATAAATGGAAATTACTTACTACATCAGTTAAAATGTGTTATTATGCCATCTTATTGGCACTGTATTGAGCGCAGTAGAAGAAGTGGCCCTGGTGAAATTGGTATCCTTTTTCATACTCAAACTCATGCCAAAGTGCCCACCTACAACCCACCAGCTCCTCAGTAATACCTCAATCCTTCTGGAGTTGCTCAAACCCAATATGAGACACTTCAAACACCTGCAGGTGATAGTGCCTTTGATGTATGTGTGTATTTGTGTGTAGGTATGCACAAGAGTATATGTATCTGAATCACAGAAGTATCTTTTATTGGCTTGGCAAGTTGATTATGGTGACTCATCTTTGAAGATGAAGAGAAACTCTCACTTGTGTTTCTTACACCACTTGTCTTATGGTTATGTCTGTGTCTCTGTGTGTGCAAATACGTGTCTACTTGTGTGTGTGTGTGTGTGTGTGTGTGTGTGTGTGTGCCTGCGTGGCTGTACAAAGGCATTCTTGTGTGAGATTAGACAGATTCTTTTGTTGTTAACTGTGATAATAAAACGCAAAAGAACAAGTGACATGAAAGATTTGAAACCTCTCTGTTGGTGTTCCATGTCCTTCCTTTGCCTCTAAAGTAGGAGAATGCCAGCTGTTTTCTAGGAACATCACTTTACATAAGGATACAGTATGGTTTTCATTGGGAAAAAAAAAATCTTTAAAATAAGGCAAGAAAGGCATTTTAATTCAACTGAAATGAAGTTACAAATAATTGCATGATGAATGAATGCAATACAACATCAACTGACATTTGTTACTAACAAGTCTGTGCTTGACTTTTGCTTGAAATTTGGAGTGGCTGTTGCTTGCTAATGAGATTGGCAAGAATGGGTGACTTTGAGAAGTCCCTGTTCGGGGTGTGCATGTCATGTACGGAGAGGCAATGTGTAGTATTCAGTTGAAGTCTGAGTGTCATTGGTTGCGACAGGATGACAGTCTACTTGTCAAGCATGATGACAAAAAAGCCCTGTAAGGTGCATGCATCATTGACAGAATACATCACCGCAATCCTCAAATTCAGAAGGAAAGAAGGGCTAAACAGTGGAATAATCATATAAAGAAACAGAGGTGGATGGAAAAGCAAACTGAAAAACACATAATATATGAACTGAGTACAAATGAGATTTTGGCACCTAATCCAGAGGGGCCAGGTTTTCTTAGAAACAGATTTCATAATTTTATTTGGTCTACGGTGTAGTTTCAGCACAAGAAAGTCAACTTTCTTGACAATGATAAAAGTCCACAGGCATCCTCAGGATGAGGCCAGTTTATTTCAATTTCCTTTAAATGTGGCTATCATAGGTGTGTGGCTCATGCTATACTTTGTATACTTGCCATCAGAGCAAGTGGCTTGAGCCTCTTTTATCTTTCCAAATATACAGTGTATCTGACTCCAACCAAAAATAAATACAGAATTATGCTCAGACAAGGCAGAACTTTTATAACTGCTCATGTTACAGTGAAGCTAACAGTTCTACAACAAGATCCTTTCTTGTGTATGTGTGTTTAAGAGGGTGTCAGTTAAATTCATAGCTATAGCCTTATGGTTTCCTGGCTACTGTGTTATAAGCTCTGCAGACACCAGAGATATCAGTGAGCCCATATTTACATCTACTGCACAAACTAATTTCCCCTATCAGCTTTACGAATGCTCTTGTTACTACAGCTACACAATATTGCGAAAAGTAGTCACTCGTCTGCCTTCATATGCATGCGAATTTTTGAATTCTTAATCCACAGGGCTTAATAGGATGTCAGCCCACCCATTAGAGCTGTAACAGCCTCAACTCTTGTGAGAAGGCTTTCAACAAAGTTTAGGAGTGTATGTTTATGGGAATTTTTGACCATTCTTCCGGAAGCACATTTGTGAGGTCAGATGATGATGTTGGACAAGAAGGCCTGGCTCACAATCTCTGCTCTAATTCATCCCAAAGGTGTTCTAATGGGTTGAGGTCAGGACTCTGTGCAGGCCAGTCAAATTCTTCCAAACCAAACTCATTCGCTCATCCGTGTCTTTATGGAGCTTGCTTTGTGCACTGGTGTGCAGTCATGTTGGAGCAAGAAGGGGCCATCCCCAAACTGTCCACACAAACTTGGGAGCATTAAGAGTTCCTTTCACTTGAACCAAGGGGCCAAGCTCATGAAAAATAATCCCACACCATAATCTCCCCCTGCCAAACTGAAATCTATTAATTGTTTTAAAAAAATAATAATAATAATAATAACAAAAAAGAATGGTTCATTTACCTGCAGGGTCTGAGGACTTTGATGTATCGTACTTACATTTTTAGTTTTGTTGCTGATAAAGGTTGTTGTTGCACAAATTAAATGCTTTTTAAAATTCCATTTGTATGAGGTACTTTAATGTAATATTATGATTGTATTAAAATATTTTTTCAACCTTTATTTTACCAAGTAAAATGTTTGAAAACCAGTTCTCATTTACAAACATGATCTGGCCAAGAGGCCCCAATAAGAATAGGTACATGACACACATAAACATATCAAGGATAAAATAAAAATCACAGATTAACACGGAGCAAGCACACAAATGATGAGAATAGGATAATAAACAAGAGTAAGAAAAAGAATATGTTGGTTAGCATTAAAGGGTCAAAGTGACAGGATATGGTCTAAAACAAGGAAGTGGCTTAGCTGTTTATGAACCAGCCTCTCAAGACTTTGGCTAGGCACGTAATATGGAAATGGGTGGATAGCAGTTAGGGTTGGAGCCAGCTACCTTTGAAGAGGGGAAAGATCAAAGCTGATTTCCAGTCAGAAGGGAAGATGGCAAACTATAGAGACATGTAAAATATTCTTGCGATGGAAGCAGCAATGATATGAACAGATGCTTTTACAAACATGTGATCAAGTCCATCAAATCCAGCAAATTTACTTGGGTCCAGTTTAGTGAATTCATCCAAAACTTCTGAAATAGAGGACAGATTCGAAGGATGCTTACCATTTTTGTCAGATAATTTTTTTCAGATGCTTGCATGTCTGCGTGTCTGAACAGTCATGAAAAGAAACATATGTCAGATTGTTAAATCTTCTGCTTTTAATTGTGCTTTTATTAATGTATTTGATTTACCTCTATTGATATGATAGTAGATAAAGGCGGCCACATTTGGTCATGTTTTAAATAACTCCCCCTCCTTTAGTCAAAGGTCACACAATGAACATGACACATTTCTCTTTGTCCTGCAGTATATTGAATCTCTGTTATGCCAATGTAAAACAAATAAATATACCTTTTATTAAAGCAGAAAGTCTCAATGCACTGTAATATATACTATAATGAACAAGTGATTTTAGGTGGTTTTCTGTGAATGCCTAAAATCAGAGTATGAGGACTTCCATTTGGGTATGTTCTGTCGCTAAGTACAGATATCATGCACACTGCAGTTATCAATTATCAAAACTGTGAGATCAGTGCTTCTGACAGTTGGCACTTTGATCAGATATCATACTGACTGACTTTTAAGATAATTAAACACAAAATGGCTATTGCTGAGATTCACAGATTAACCTAAAAATCAAACAGAATAACATATAAGCAAATGCGTGTCACAGTGATTAACTAAAATACTATTACTGTTTGGAAGTGCCACGGAAAGTCAGCATTGGTTTGCCATCATTGCATGTGCTGAAAAAACACCTGTTTTCATGAATTGGCAGGAGACGGCAACTCCACTTATGATTTATTATACAGCAAACTGTTAACTGTTAGTGGCTGACTTCATTAGATTTTTTTTCATCCCCCAAGGTCTGTTGGCTTCTTTCACCTACTACACAACTGCAGAACAACAGCATTTCGGTAGCTTATTGCTAGCTTATTGCTACCAATATGAGAAATATTCCAGTAAATTATGAATATTATGATTTTTTATTATCACTTCTCACACAAAATAAGGAGGTTTTTATTTGTTTTGTTTTTTTTGTCTTCTCCTGCATCAGGAAAGTGACCCTTAGTTACAGCAAAGGTCTCAATGAATGTTTGCTGTCAGTGCTTCATTATTATTTTTAAGCATCAGACTTTTGAGCCAAACTTCTTTACAACCATCTTTATCCATCCAGTGTTCAGATAAGCTGTTGGCAGCCAATCCCTCAACTCTAAATATCAGTGGTGAAGGACAGCGTCCCCTGCCTCAGGGTTTTGGTGATGGTAAGGAATCACCTCCCAATAACTGATTGTAAGACTTCTGCTTTTGTTACCGTGCAGGGTGTCTCATTTGTTGCAAAGTTGATTCTTGCTGCATTGGTAACAAAAAAAACAACAAAAAAACCCCCAAAAAATGTGGTGGTGGTGCTGATGGTGGGGTCACATTCCAGGTACCTCAATTCTTTCAGGTTCATAAAAGTATTTTAATCCTCTTGTGCAATTTCAACCCTGCTTGTTGACAGTTGTGCTAAATGGCCATCCAGGCTGTCCAGACCAATTGTCACAACACTATTAGTCAGCATCTGAAAAGAGATGCAACGAGACAGAAGCCAAATGTTCTCTCCTTGTGTCATTGTTGCCAGAGGACACACCATTGTGGTAATAAAAATAAAATGGAGAAAATTGTTAGACAGAAGTTTGCACCTAAATTTAAGCACATAGTTTTGGAAACTACTTGACATACTGTATGAGTTCACTGACTCTTTGATTAGAAAATATCCCATAACCATTTCAAAAAGTGATACAATATCTGTACTGTAAATTGAATTGTATCCACAGTACAAGCCATTTTTAAGTTGTTTTATTTAAGTAAATAACTATGCAACTCCAATCTACTGTAGAGGTTTACTGTATTTACTCTCATTTTGGGAAAAACCTCGGTTTTGCTTCCCTAGGACCCATCAATTATTAACACTTATGCACGGGGACTGCCTTACAGAGTATTGGTTCCTTTATTGCTATAAATCAGATGACTGTCATGAAATTTGTACAGAGATTTTCCTATCCCTATTAAAAATCTTATACCCAGCTGTGGAGTATAAAGCAACCCAATGCATCTGCTCTGTCACTGCTCTGTGTCAGATTACTTTTAAGAAGCTGATGCATTTTCAGTTTTTGTAATCTAAAAGTAGTGGTTCTACTTTATGTTTATCATTGAGCTCATAATGGTGTCATGTTTTGAATGATTCCTGGACCCAAAAGCTAACACAGAAATGAAGACTTGACAATTAGACACAGGGAACACATTGGAGGCAGCATAACTGAAACAAGGAATTGAATACAAACAACATATAACTAATAATACCAGAAAGTCAAAATGCTGGACCAAAGATCTAGGACCTTGACAAATGCGAGGTGGTGGTGCACTGGACTGCATTAAAACTGAACACTGTATTTTAAAAAATGATGTTAAAATATTCACTCAAAAAAATAGACTACTGTCTTTTATATTTGGGGTGGGAGAGAGTATATTATGTCTATCTTTATTTTTTAATCTGCTGTGTTTACTGAATGCTCCTCACCTTTCATGGACTTGCGAGCTGGAAAAATATACATGGTCACACATACACACACACCCATACTTTCTTTATTTGTCTCTCATCATGGCAGTCTTTCCCATTTCAGCTCCCTGACAGTTCCTGAATTGAGCTAGAAAGCCTTCTGTCATTAAGACGAACTCTCACCTTTTGGCCTTTGGTGTCCCCCTTATCCTTAAGCTATGAGAACCATCAATACAGAGTGAGCAGGGAAATACATATAATTCACACTATCACCTTCCTTCAATACCCGTTTAGTTGGGTATGCTTTATATAATTTGTGTAATTTGTCCACTGTATTTAAGAGCAATGGATAGCAGAGGTACAGTTGTCCTGTTTGGTTAGAGAAAAATAAATATTGAGAGGATTATTGGATGTTATAGGTAATGCACAGAATAAAAATGCAAATAAAGGGCAAGATCAATATTACAACTGACTTTTAAAGGTTTACATGAAAGCATGCGTGTATAGTGTATTGTCTTCATAGCTTGGTGGTAGAAAAAGTATTTGTACCTGAGATACCCTTGCAATGATGTCCTCATTAACTTTGACTAGCTTAATGCTCTTTTCTAGTTGGACCTATAATCGGATGGTATGTTACCAGCATTTTTAAATTGCAATGTAAAGCTAAGCAGCAGGCAGCATCAATTTCATCCTCCATTTGTCTTCCAAAGCCTACCTTCAGAAAAGAGATAAAGACAGATAGAAAATGAGAGCAATGAAGTGACACCCCTTCCCATGAGAAAAACTTGCGACTCCATTAGAGCACTGGTAATGAGTGGACTCCAGTGGGGAATTCTCCAAATTGACTAATTTGTAATTGATTCAGTGCATTAATTACTGGGCTGGTTACGCCTGTGTCATGGTTAATATTGTGCTGATCTGATGACGCTGGGAAGCCCGTATGCATTGGGACTGTTCGGGTGAGGCAGCCATTATTTAATTATGCCACACATATCTGCCGGTGAGGCAAGTCTTAATCCAGGAGTAATCACTTCCCCACACTCCTCTACAATGAGCTGATGTGAGGGAGGAGGGTGCTGGGATGGCAGGTAGTCTTAGATTCATGTAGCCCATGGTTACTTCTTTAATCAAGCTGGCAAACCATATCCCACTAGTATTGCAAAGATTTTTTTGTCAGTAGAAGAAAATCTCTCACAGCAAAGTAAATTTTCAATAATTGCATGATAAAGCTTTATACTGTGTTTGTTTATCAGTCTCAGCCTTTTCATTATAATGTTTCTAAAGTTTATTGAAAAAGAAAAAAAAGATTCTGTACATGTCAAACAACTTTACAACATGTCAAACAACTTTAATAATATAAACCATTATGGCATACTTTTGGCAAAGCAACTGTATATAAAATATATATATATATATATATATATATATATATATATATATATATATATATACAGTGGTGTGAAAAAGTGTTTGCCCCTTCCTCATTTCCTGTTTTTTTGCATGTTTGTCACACTTAAGTGTTTCGGAACATCAAACCAATTTAAACAATAGTCAAGGACAACACAAGTAAACACAAAATGCAATTTGTAAATGAAGGTGTTTATTATTAAAGGTGAAAAAAATCCAAACCATCATGGCCCTGTGTGAAAAAGTGATTGCCCCCCTTGTTAAAACATACTATAACTGTGGCTTTCACACCTGGGTTCAATTTCTCTAGCCACACCCAGGCCTGATATTTGCCACACCTGTTCTCAGTCAAGACATCACTTAAATAGGAGCTGCCTGACACAGTAAGGTCCACCAGAAGATCCTTAAAAACTACACATCATGCCGAGATCCAAAGAAATTCAGGAACAATTGAGAAAGAAAGTAATTGAGATATATCAGTCTGGAAAGGGTTATAAAGCCATTTCCAAAGCTTTGGGAATCCAGCAAACCACAGTGAGAGCCATTATCCACAAATGGCGAAGACATGGAACAGTGGTGAACCTTCCCAGGAGTGGCCGGCCGCCCAAAATTACCCCAAGAGCGCAGCGACGAACTCATCCAAGAGGTCACAAAAGACCCCACAACAACGTCCAAAGAACTGCAGGCCTCACTTGCCTCAGTTAAGGTCAGCGTTCATGCCTCCACCATCAGAAAAAGACTGGGCAAAAATGGCCTGCATGGCAGAGTTCCAAGGAGAAAACCACTGCTGAGCAAAAAGAACATTAAAGCTCGTCTCAATTTTTCCAAAACACATCTTGATGATCCCCAAGACTTTTGGGAAAACATTCTGTGGACCGAGGAGACAAAAGTGGAACTCTTTGGAAGGTGTGTGTCCCATTACATCTGGCGTAAAAGGAACACTGCATTTCAGAAAAAGAACATTATACCAACAGTAAAATATGGTGGTGGTAGTGTGATGGTCTGGGGCTGTTTTGCTGCGTCAGGACCTGGAAGACTTGCTGTGATAAATGGAACTATGAATTCTGCTGTCTACCAAGAGATCCTGAAGGAGAATGTCCGACCATCTGTTCGTGTACTCAAGCTGAAACGAACTTGGGTTCTGCAGCAGGACAATGATCCTAAACACACCAGCAAGTCCACCACTGAATGGCTGAAGAAAAACAAAATGAAGACTTTGGAGTGGCCTAGCCAAAGTCCTGACCTGAATCCTATTGAGATGTTGTGGTATGACCTTAAAAAGGCCGTTCATGCTCGAAAACCCTCTAATGGAACTGAATTAGGACAATTCTGCAAAGATGAGTGGGCCAAAATTCCTCCAGAACGCTGTAAAAGCCTCGTTGCAAGTTATTGCAAACGCTTGGTTGCAGTTGTTGCTGCTAAGGGTGGCCCAACCAGTTATTAGGTTTAGGGGGCAATCACTTTTTCACACAGGGCCATGATGGTTTGGATTTTTTTTCACCTTTAATAATAAACACCTTCATTTACAAATTGCATTTTGTGTTTACTTGTGTTGTCCTTGACTATTGTTTAAATTGGTTTGATGTTCCGAAACACTTAAGTGTGACAAACATGCAAAAAAACAGGAAATGAGGAAGGGGGCAAACACTTTTTCACACCACTGTGTATATATATATATATATATATATATATATATATATATATATATACATATACATATACATATAAAATTCTAATAATCACACTTAAGTGAATAAGCCTAAATAGATATTATCTTAGTAACTGAAAAATCTCATTATCCTTGTGCACAACAGCCTGATGAAACATGATTAAAGGCCAAAAAGTAGTCCTCATGTTTACTCTGCGCTATGAAAATAAATTACATTTTTAAAAGGGAGTGTCGGCCATGTGACTCATCGAAACAGACCATGTGATCCACTTCTAAAACCAAACGAAGTACATACTGTATACTCCTTTTTTTCTCTTTATCAACTCTTAGTTCAGCAGCAGTCTGTTTTCAGCCCTGAGCAAAAGGACATGATAAAGTAGAGGTCTTTCTCTCTCACACAGTTGATTATATTTCTGCTTTGATCTACAGTGGCCATCCTTTAACCATTTTCTAAGAGTTTAGACCTAGGACAACACAACAAAAACAACACCCATGGCTAAGAGAGTAACCAGGCTCCATTATGCCCTTATTTTAGTGTGACAATCTAAAGAGTGCCGGCAGGATCTTTAAATCATTGGCAGTCTACAGTCAGTCCCTAAGTGAGATCCGGGCATCTTTGAGAAACCTTCAGGGCAATCCTATAGGTGCCTAGAAATTATCTGATAGTCAGAATTAAAGAGTTTTAATTGGTTCCACTTGCATTTGTGCACACTTGGGAAACAGCTCTGACACTGCAGAATACTTGCATGGATTATAGTCTTTCTTAGAAATTCCAAAATGGAAACAGCAATTTGTGCTTCATCTGAAACAATTAATATTTGTGTTTTTGCTGCATTTAAGTGAAATACCAATCACCCTGTAGGGGAGCTATGCTGGTCATAGCAACTGCAAATTGGAAATCTACTCAGACACTTCAGTGTAGTGAGGTTGTCACAGTGTGGTCCTGTTACTTCAGTCCTCAAGTAGCACCCCACAGGGACTGTTAAGTGTTGCTATGGGTGAGTCTTGGCCACACTTAATGGCCCTAACAGCATTATTAGCTAATAAAAGTTGATGGGCCTCACGGCTCAATAAATTTAGGCGGACAGGAGTAGAAGAGGCAGTGGCCATGTTAAGGTGAGGTCTCAGTATGGGAATTTGCAGACGTTCGTTGTACTGCGGTATCCTGCATAGAAATTGTGGTAAGATCCGTTTGTAAGGTTGGTGTTGTTCTTTACATATTGTGCTAAATACAACATGAGAACTGTATTCATGAAAACACTGACAGCCTTAATCTCAATTCTTTTCCAGTCACTTAACATCCACCTTTAAGGCTGCTTTTGTTCAGTAAAACAAAAACATTGTTACAGTAGTCCGACTATGAACAATGACAACTGCAACAGTGCCTTCTGTCTGTGTCAGGAGGGCCTTTACTGGGCCACTGAATATGTTAATTTCCAATAACCACAATGACATTATTGTGTCATTACTTACAGTTATTTGTGGAATTTGCAGTGTTTTCAACTCAAGTCACAATGAGAGCACACATTCACTTCAGTGTGGCACATAAAATTGGTATACATTAACTCCTATATTTGTACTGATTTTACACTCATTCACATGACTTCTAAACTTTATTTTCAATAACCCTATACTTTATTTTCAATGGGTATAGGTTAGGTAATTGTGGAGAACTAAATTTAAAACTGTGATTAAAATCAAAATATCAAATTTGAACAGATTTACATTACACTGATCTAATGTCATGCCATTGATTTTCTTGGATTCATAGTGGTTTCTTTGTTGCAACTGAAAGTATAACATATCTTCCATCATAGGGCCCTTATTTTGTGTAAGCTTGGGCAATGAAAGCACAGAGCCTCCACATTTATTTTTTTTTGCACTGTATACAAACTGTGTAAAAAAAAAAAAGGAAAAAAAATCTATGAAACAACAGAAATACTGTGGAAATGAGGCACTGGAAAAATATTTAAAACAAAATTCTGTGTCATAAAAAAATGAAATATTCTGCCAGCTGCAGCACCAGAAAAATACCGTAATAAAAAGGAAATGTTCTGGTCCAAAAAAAATTAAATATTTCATGAAACTAAAGCAGGTATAAAACTAGCAACCTTCCAATTAGTATGTGACCTACTCTACCTCCTGACCTACACCCACCCCATGCAGTACCTGATATTCTCTGTTGGTCCCGATCCAGGTACTTATCAGGCCCAACCCTGCTTAGCTTCTGAGACCAGGTGAGGTAGGGCATGCTCGGGCTGGTAAGGCTGTACACTCTTTTGACAGTTTTCTAATACTTTCAAATGTTATATACTTATAATCAGCATCCCACTATGATGCCTCCTTGGAGCCTCTTGGGTGAGGTGTTCCAGGTATGTCCTACTGGGAGGAGGCCCAGGGGCAGACCCATGACATGCTGGAAAGATTATATCTCTTGGCTGGCTTGGGAAAACCTCAGTCTTCCCTCAAATAAGCTGAAGGACATGGCTGAGGAGAGTGAGATTTAGGTTTCTCTGCTTGCTGCTGTCCCCACAACCTGGCACCAGATAAACAAAAGAAGATGGATGGATGGAATAATAAAAAATTATGCAATTTTTTCCTACCATTTTTATGGTGAAAACTTCCATAATGACACAACATATCTGTTATTCAATGAACAAATCCATGCAAAATTGCAGAATTTTGTTTGCCATTTTACACTCGATGCATCAGATTTTAGATATGTATTTACATAAATAAACTATCATTTTAACAGTTTTATCTTTAAAATAAACATGACATGTTCATGAAATTATGCTAAAATTTGTGATTGTATTTTTACAGTCCTTTTGTGTGGAAAAAATATTCACAGTTACATGCTTTCCACATTATTTTACATTATACATATTCATTTTTTTTGGTTGTAATTTTAATATTTCACATATTTAAAACAAACCGGAAAATTCTGTAAAATTTATAGGAAAACTTCTATTTTTTTACAGTGACTATAAACATAAAAAACAAAAGAGTAATTATGTTACCACTGTAGCTAGGCAGAATTGTAAAACTGAGTCACAGTTGCAGAGAAACTCGTTGTCAGTTTCCATTCTTTTCCTGCAAATCATCATGCAAGCCAGCAAGCACGATGAATCAGCCAGCATATAGTCTGCTGTATTTCTGAGTCACCAAAAGGCAAGATTCAATTCAAGTCAGTTCAATTCACATTTATTTATAGATTGCCAAATGACAACCACAGTCACCTCAAGACACTATTCTGTAAGGTCAGGACCCTACAGTATTCTGAGTCATAAGACTGTGAGACTCTAATTTGACATAGAAGCCATAATAACAGATGAAAAAATGGGGGAAAAAAAGAAAAAGTGTTTGAGCCCGCTTTAGGGTGATGGTATTTGGCAATTGTTGAAGCTGGAGCCAGTGGAAGACTAACTAATGAGCCTTTACTGTAGGGTAGTCCACATGGGAGCACGTTTTACCACAGTATTTAGTGGTTTTGTTACTATTTCATGAATCCCCTTACCAGTAGAGTATAAAGTTTTCATCCATGCAAATAGTGGCCACTTTTCTACTTAAAAAAAAAAAATCAACATATTAACCTGATTTTTACCATCCATCCATCCATCCATCCATCCATCCATCCATCACAGGTCACCAGTTCATCTTATTATACAACTCCATACATTTTAGTTTATAATTTTAATAGCAAATAAGTAAATAACTTAAACTTTGAAAGATGAGGTGTGTTCCAGCATTTACTGCACTTTGTGTTGAATACTACATTAGCAGAGTAACTAAAAGGAATATTTAAGACAATGGGCCATTCATGACATATTAGTCACAAACATAATCACTTATCTCAAATCAGGTTAATAATATTGCAATGCTGTACTGTGTATCAGAGACATAAAAGACCTAATCATTCAGTAATATTGAAGGTTGGTGTCCTGTAGAATTTAATTTCCCCTTTAAAAATGTATTTTAAGTAAGTTTAAGTGTGTTAAAACAAATGCCATACAGAGAACAGCTGACAAAGAATATCCAAATAAGTATAAATAAAAGAAGAGAATGAAAGGCCAGATAGACAACATGTCTAACAAAATTAGTTAAATAAAGCCCTCTTCATATCCGTTCTTTTGACTTGTCTGAGTTAAGGGATGGCCCAATAAAACAAGTATGAGAGTGGAAGAGAAATAGGTGATGTGGCCTCTTATTCTGACCACAGAGGAAATCTGTGAAATTGAAGATAAAGGTCTTGCTGTCTCCATGGGGAACCCAGAAATCAGTTTTCTGACCCACTTGGCTGTTCCCTCTCTTGCTCTCTTACTCTTTCTATCTCTTTGTCATACACACAAACACACACACACACACACACACACACACACACACACCAAGCGACTCCATCCACTCCAGGGAGTGTTTGGCAGCAATACCCACCAGTGTTTCTAAGAATTAAACAAACCCAGATAACAATCATGTTTAATTAAGATGCTAAAGTATTATGGTGGAATTAGAGCAGGGCAGTGAATTGATGCGACTCCCTGCATGCTGCTTACAGATCACATTCAGCAGTAAAACAAATGTTACATATTGTGTTTGCAGTAAGTAAAACGTAATTCTCACAGTACTGAGGGACTTCTAATACTGCCAGTCAGAGAATGCTGCCAGTGGCAGTTATTTTTTTAATGTAGTCAGCAACTTAGATTATCACATACCTTTAAGAAAAGACAAACAAACAAAAAAAATTATACTTGCAGGACATTTTTAGGAAGCTAAAATGTAGTTGTAGCAGACTTTTTTTTTCAGTTCTGTTTTATTATACCAACTAAAGTAGAGCTGGAACTGTAATATTGTTGCTGAAGCTTTGTTCAGTTAAAATGTGCCAGAAAGGCCTTTAACATGCTCATTTGGGAATTGCAAAGAGTGTAATGCAATCTTCATTTCTGTTGATGATGAAGTCTATACTGTTGTGTCTGTTTTCTACTATGACATGTCTGCAAGAAAAGCCTGTTCTGTGCAAACAGTAGAGAAAACTCTAATTTTATAGACTTTTTACAATCAAACAACTGAATATATATAAACTGTTTTGAGGTTGTTGTTTTTTTTGTATTTTTCTTAAAACTCAGAAGACAGAGCTCATTTTTTTTTCTTTTTCTTTTCACAATGTTGTAGTTGACCTATGGAGACAATACTGTCTCTGTGGAGGTAGAAGCAGCTCCAACATACTACACAGCTGTGCATGAATCTATTTGTGTATCGTTGTGAGAGAGCTGGAGTGTTGAGAAGTTTATTCTTGCGCAGAATGAACATGGGAGAACTAGCTGGGAATCGTTACCCGACTACAGAGTGATGAATATTTTAATTGTTTTAATGGACATCTCCTGTATGAGCTCCTTAAGTATGTCATGGTGAAAAGTTAACTAGATCACAAAGAGAGGGGGAAAAAGGCTGTAGAGATATTCTCTGTGGTTTTAAGAGTTTCCATGCAATGTGATTGTTTTTCATCTACCTTGGAGTTTCTCCCCCTCTAAGAAAGTTTAAGCCTGAAAGATGTGGGGCTGATTGAAATTCAGTCATGAATCCAGATTTTGTCTCGTACTGAATATGTGACAGTTTTTGTCACATACAAATAGATCCATAAATATATACTCTTTAGGAATTACTGAGTACTTAAAAAGAAAGCAAATGGACTTTGTTAGGTTTGTGAAGATATTTTACCTCTCATCCAAGAGGCTTCTTCAGTTCTAAAAAGAAAAGACAATCACACAATTTTATTGTGTCATTGTTTGTAATTTGCAATGCCACAAAAACAAACAATTATGAATTAACTGTTGCACTGCTTAAGGATTTAAATGAGCAAGCTAAGGGTAACTTACTGCACATTAGAATAAGCAGTCACAATCCATTCTACAATCTGGGTCTGATGTTTCGTAGCAGGTGCAGTGTTATGATAAAAAGTAAAAATATATGGTGCCCCCGACTAAATACGAAACACCATTAACCTGATAAATCTTTATACATATTATTCCAACGTGTTGCATGACCTTTCTCTCCATCTTAGCTTTATTACCTCTATTCCACCTCTCTCTCTTCATTAACATGGCTCTTTTGCTTTCTCCTCTTTTTTTTTGGAACTTGCCGATATACAGTAGATGTCAGTAAAAGAGCCATAAAAGTCAGACCAATTTTTGCTTCCAAGATAGTTGTGCAAAGGGCTAGACAAAAGCGTACGTAATTACAGTAGTAGTCACTGGTCCATTAGTGATAAAGACACGATGGCTCACATGGGTGGAGCTGGAACCGTTAGCTCCACACAATGCATTCATTTCATGGTAAAAGCTGCAATTATACTAAAAGAGACTCTCTTTCTAATTTTCCATCTCTTGCTCTTTTTCTTTATGTTTCTCTTTTCTATACACTCAGTCTCCTTTCTTTCCCATCTCTTTTGCTGCTCCTTTATCCACATTATGTCACTGTCATGCAATGGGATATTATCTGTATAAAACACTGTCATCAACTCAATGAGCAATTAAGTCATTCTCTCATCTATTTAAAGGAAGTATCTGAGTCATTCTGAACAAAAAAAACCTTTTCTCACCCACCACCTCTGTCACTTTTGTGTCTAAGCTCTTGGCTTCCTTTGTGGTTCCTCCTCAGATAACACAGCTGTACTTTTGGAAGAACAAGTAACTCTACAGTTGCATGGGCTTGGGTTGGCTATGGCAGGCTTTGTCTCTATTTCAGTCAAAATAATGAAACCCTTTATTTGGTTCCCACTCAGCCCAAATAAGTAATTCTCATATTGATTGACCATGCAAGGGCCCACCAACTGAGAGTGGCTGAAACAAGACACATTATGTTGTAAAACAAGCTACTGACACATAGAAGGTACTGAGGATATAATCAAAAGATAATTTAAAAAAAATAATTAATATTTTTAAAAAGTGAAAACGTGCTCCAGGTTGTTTTCTGTATTGATCATCACCTAGCAACACTGATATTAAAAAATGTAACAGCAAAGAAATATAATAGAAGACACACATTTTGTTAGCATGTTTGTAGAGACTCTAACATCAGATATCATTGGCTTGTATAAAAAAAATATACCATCCATTATTGTTAATAATTATGAATAGAAACTGAGTGATGCTTTGTCTATCGTTGACACTTTCTTGTCATCCCTTCCAAGTTAATTTGGCGTGCCCTTTCCAGCCTCCCTGACCGCAACGCCTGAGGCCACCCCACATAATCTCCTCTGGCTACTTGTTCCCAAAACCCACTGGTGAAATTGTCTGACGCCTAATAAACATTTAGCTCCTCCGAGTGTGTTATTACACAGCAATTGATGGATGGTACAATTACACCCCGTGTCACTTAGCTAAATGGCTATGTAATTCTAATGAGTTTTTATTCAAACACTTAGTAGTTAGTGCAAGGAGTGCTGGGGTGAGGGTGGGGGTGGGGTGGGGGGATATGGAAGCAGTGATGGAAATGCAAAAGGAAGCAACACTTGCATATAGAGAACAAAAGAGAAAAAAGGAAAAGAAATACAGGAGTGCAGTGGGTAAATGAGATATTCAGGTAACGTGATGAACGCGATGAATGTATGTAGCACTTGCCGACTATAATCAGCAGGAATATGGCCTTGGTTGTTGAGATGCTGAGTACTTATTAGTCTGAGTTTCAATTTACATGCAAGAAGCTACAGTGGGGTGTTGGAGTGAAAATTAACTAACTTAACTTGTGTACTCAAAATCACAGCTATAACACTCCACATTTATCATGTCTTTACTAGGAGAGTCTGCAATTCCTCAAATTTACATCTCACACCCGTGTTCGGTGAAGAAGGTTTGCATTTTGTATGAGTAATGGTGTGGAAAAGTAATGGTATGGAAGCAACTGTGTAGAATTTACTTGGTATGGTCTGCAGACATCTGGGCTTACAACGACATTGCCATTTGCATGTGAAACTTACGTTAACATTTCTGTGCATGAAAATATCGGAAGAATGGCGTATTGGAGAGTGACATATTGATTCAATTAGAGTAGGTGTTCATTTAAAAAGTGCTGGGAATTTCTTATTACTTTGGTATTAGTATTTACAGTTATCATTTTTAGTTATAGTGGACACAATACACTGGATTAATGACCACTGCATGCTTTAGATTAGTACTATAAGACTGAGGCCTGTTATAGTCACTCTCACTTATTCTTGAGGTATAAATCTCATCTATGCACATTTTGGTTTACCTGACATTGTATCACCTTATGTTATATTTTAGGTTATTTTATGACTGGGTGCCCCCTAGAACTTGGCTCTGCAGACCAACCTGTGTTTGGGTAGTATGAATTAGTACGGAGATAAATCTCGTTAAGTGGGGACTGTCCAAAAAAGTGTTGTTGTAGCAAAGTTATTAATTGGAAGAGGGTCTATTATTTACTGTGCCTGTCACAAACCATGGGGTACTCTGGTGACATGTGTCTCTTTAAGACACGTGAGAAAGAAGTTAGCAGTAAGCCCGGAGGTGATTGGTCTGTGATCAGGTTTATACACTTTATACAAATTGAGAGGGGTCAGTTGCAAGTGAGCAGAGTTAGGATCTTCAGGTTATATAATGATGCACCTCCTCTTTGTCTCTCTCTTCTCTCCCTGTCTCGGCATCTGTACCTAACTCTTTGTTTCTCTCTCTCTCTCTCTCTCTCTCTCTCTGTCGCTCTCTCTCTCACTTCCTTTCCTTTTCTTTTCTTCTTTCTTGTTCTTCTCTATGTGTGAATCGTTGTCTTATTTCAGTTACTTTCTGTGTCCTGTTTTTTTGTGTAACCAATATATCTAATAAACAGTCTGCATTGGAGCCTGCTCATCCCAGTGATTTTTCTTTTTTTTGAAACTTTGGTTTAATTGAGTTTTTTTACAGGAGTGAATCCACTTCATTTCCATTTTTATTTATTTATTTTATTTATTTCTTTATTCATCAAATATAGTTATCTTCTTTTATTAAATGCTTACTAAATAAATATACAGATGAAAGAATCAGGGTAAAAAGGAGAAAGCAAAGGCTTAGTAAAACTATCTGCAGCCACCATGATGGAAACTGAAGGATGGGTTTACTGTTGATTTCAACACCCATTTTTTTGGTTTGTTTTTCTTCTTTTTTGTTTGATCGTTTGTTTTTGTCAAATTTTTGTATGAAAAATCATATTTAGGTATGATTTGAGAAGAGAATCTCTATCTTTTGACATGAAACTGACAAGTATTCTTTCTTTCTAAACAAAAGACATGACAATCTAAGGTAGCAGTGTATAACAGATAGCAACAATCTTAGGAAATGTGGATGCAGAATTGAGAAAAAGTAAGCCCACCTTAATAGCAACTCATGCTGTTAATGTGTCCAGTGTAGCCAGCTGAAGATTGTGGTTTAAAAAGTTTGAACAACAAAAATAATGCGCTATGGAAAATAATGTTGTGACAACCAGGCAGAGAGAAGATATTGTCTTACTACAACAAGGAAGGCAAATCCATGTGGTTCCTTATCGTGCATAAACTTACAATCACATGTTTAATGCAAGTGTGTGTTTGAGGTTGGTGGTATGAATAAAGTCAGGCAGGATTATATGTGCGGCTGGCTGTTTTCAATAAACTCTGTTATCAATTAAGATTCTTTTTTTTTTTTAAACAAGGACAGAGACTGGTTCCTGAGGAACAATTTTACTTTGCCCATCTTAACACTAGCCATTAACATGGGACTCCCCAATCTAAGTCGCAGTGGGTAGAAATTGATTTCAATCCTCCTGAGAAGCTGGTCTATATCATTCACTTCTTTTTTGGGCAAGCTGCAGAGGGAGGCAGATATGAAGTTTGAAAGGCATCAGCAAAGCAGGGTGGGCTATTGTCACAGCCCAGTTTGCTTCTCCTCTCGACTGCCTCTCTATTCAGTGTGGCACTGCTATGTTACGATAAGAACTATCACCTCTGGTGTGAAAGTGTGTGTGTATGTGTGTGTGCGGTGAGAAAGTCTCATGCATCTTCCACACCATCTAATCCAAGACAGCTTGCAGTTCAAGCAGTAGCTTCTAAATGATTGGAAGCTACTGCTTTATTTTGGTGATGCATGGTAAAGGAGACATTACATTTAGGCAGATATATTTAACCCTATACACTCTGAAGATTACCATTCAATCACAATAGAGTAAGGATGAAATAAAGCCTCACTGGAAGTTTATTGAAGTCGGCTGAATGAAATAGTCACTCTGTAATTTAACCCATCATTCTACAGTTTAACAGACACAGGTATTTGGCGTGATGAAACAAAAAGCAAAAAGGAAAGTTAAAAAACAAACAAACAAAAAGACCGCATGCAGAGTTGTACATGAGAGCAGAGAGGGCAGCTCAGAGAAGAAACATGAGGATACTGTGTGAGGTCAGTTTGAGTCAAAGATGATCCTTTTTCTAATTCCAGTCAAGGAAAATCACAACAGACAAACAGGAAATAAGTATTAATATCACTCAGCGTGACATGAATTTCCTGAGGATATCATTATCTCCAATGGCATTTCAGAACTTGCTTGAGAATCATCAGATTTATAGGCTAATCAAGAGATAATTGTCTATATATCCATGGGTACACTGCAAACACTAGCTGCCGATAGCTAACTAGGGACTCTTTCAAGTCTTATCAGTTTGGCAAGATGTAAACAAATTAAGACACACAACACAAAAATGTTACAGAGAGACTACCTGTGGGTGACATTACATTAAATTTGTGGTTCACGCTGTCGTGAAAGGATTATATTTTTTTTTCTGCTATCACACTGATTCCCAGTATGTTAGTATTAGCATGTTTCCAGCTATCAGCAGAAACATTTTGACCTGATCCATCCCAATAAAAGTCACATTTCACACATCAACTATAACAATAAAGGATGGGGATGAAAAACTACCTACAGAAGCTCACACGTTAAATGACGAAGGGAAGGAGAGAAGGGAGGTAGGACACAAAAATATGCCTTATAAACTTTACTGACACCTGGTCAGACTAAAATCCAATAACACAATAGTTTTTTGCCAGTATTGTTCATTTGAAAACACTTGAGCAAAAAAGAAAATACTTAGACACGTTCCCATTATCACTACTTTATCAATTTTAGTGTCACCAAAAATTATACAATATGGCTATAGTACTTGTGTTGATCACAAAAAACACCAATTATTGGATACAATGAAATTCTGTAGAAGCAAAACGTTTAACATGCTAAAAAGTTTTCCACACTGAGGGCAACAGTTTCTGATGATTTGGTGCAGGTTTCCTTTTTTTTTTTTTTTACAGCAGCTATCATTACAAAACAGGTCAGCACCATTGTTATTGCCCTACAGGAGTCTACAGGTCAGTGCTAATGGAAAACTGTGTATTGGCTAATTTAAGGGATGGCAAACACAACTTGTAGAGAGAGGCTTTATTTTCTTTGTTTTTTCAAACATTTGACATTTAACCTCTACATTTCTGTTAGCTCATGGTTGTATCAATTTGGATCATTTATATAAGACATGGGAAGAAAATGATATTGGTTAACCAAAAGTGGGAAGACGAACAAGAAAACGTACCTGTCTGTCAAACCTTGAGGCAGATTTTAACCCTGTGGAGGAGTACAAGCATGTATATACACATATACCACCAACTGCTCCAGTCAATTTGTGGAAACATGCATTTAAAATGAATGTCAGTATGGTAAAGACAAACATTTCTGATTTCTCATTTTAAATCAGCTGCAGCAACACGTACAGTCTCATGCATACAGTCATACACACAACTAACAACGTGTATGGAAATACACATAAACATGACACATCATCAACCTCTGCCTATCAAGTACTGCTTCTTTTGCTTCTGCACTAGGATAGAGAGTCATTCATTTTCAGGTCCTGCTGTCCCCGTATCACACACATTCATCTTTCCCCCATACGCACTGACAAGCGATCCATTTGGTGACTGCTGCAGGTGAGAGAGGAAATGGGGAAAGTGAAATAGTGTTATTTGCTAAACAGTAAAAAGCATACTGAACTTTATTGGTGATAGCAGGAACTGCATAGTGGAGATCACAACCTAGACCTAGCTTCAAGGACTGAAGGTGGATATGACTCTAGTTCAGAGTTCCCTCTGGCTGCTACTGTACATGACAAAAAGCAAGGGAGAAAATGTAAAAGTAAGCTACAGAAAATCATTTGAGACATCTGTGAGAAATTTCTTGGGACTCACATTTCTATTCCGGCTGTGTAGCTTTCAAACTAGTTCCTGGTCAAACTCTGTTACCCTATATTTCCTCGGCAGTCCTCCTGCTCAGGACTTCTTTCTCTCAATGGTCTCAATTCCAACCCCACACTGTCCTTCTTTGTGTCAAATTAAAGTGATGGAAATGAACTTGAGGAGACGCTAATTGCAATTGTCAATCCAATCTAGGTCGGGGCTGAAAGACAGGGGCTCCCCAGCACTTCATCAGTCTTCATTAATATTGAAGGAGTTTGGTGAGGAGCAGGGGGCCAACGTAATCTGCACTCATCTAACAGTGCATCAAAAATTAGGAAGCTGGGGAGGGCAGGGACGGAGCCCGAGGGACAAATATGCCAGTCAAAAAGAAGTATGAAGAAAGATGTCAGAAGACATGGACTGTGTGCACGAAAGACATTCCACTTACAAATGCAATGGGGAATAGCAATTAAAAACAACTTTATGTGTGTTACTTTAAATTGCAGTAAGTTGAATATGAATTCCCCAAGTAAAAATACAATGGCTGGAAGAATCAAAAGTAAGGGGTCATGACTTGTATCCCATAGTTACATCAGCTATCAACACTGAAACTAAAGTGACAAAGCAAATTCAATGCACAAGGGTTAATTTTTATAGTGAGAGTATAATAAATAGCACAAGTCCTTCTTCCTCTTGTAATGCCAACAGACCTATTGCACAGTACTAAACGCAGGTGTTACTAATGACATTAATGAATGCTCTGTTCTGTTTAGGTACAAAGGCTTAATTAATGTGATTAGCAACACCTGTGTTTGCCTGCTATTTCAGATGAAACTGGCTGCTCTGAAATATACGCTTTAAATACCTATTAAACTAGTCATAGTCTATCATGTAGCCTCATGAAGAGAAACAGAAAAGTAGAATAAATAATGCATGAGACAAAAAAAAAAAAAGGAATAAGTAATTTTTCAGCCACAAATGTTATTCCTCGGGTAAAAATGAAGAAATGAAAACACCTGTATTTAATAAGCACTTCATGATAAAACATCACACCATTATTTCCCAATTAGTTTTAAATGACTCATCTGACCAGACTGCAGACTGATCTGGCCACATTTGTAATCTTTTTTTTTGTATTTCGTGAAATGGATGGAATGAGTTTACACCTGATCAGATGGGAACTTGGACCTGGATTATTGATACTAGAATTTCAGGGCTAGACTGATAGTCTTTTGTCATGTTGGATCTATTCAGTTGCACCTCTCATAATGTGACAGTTGAGATGGGCTTCAGCCCCATCACAACCCAGAATTAGATAAGTGGTTAACAAATAGATGAATAGATATTCTGGTGGATATGCAGCATACTAACCAGTTAAAGAATGAGTATGTTCTATTTTCTTGCAAATTAACTACAGTATAAAACATGTGTACAGATTATTTCTTCGCCTTTACCTGAGAGGTCTATGAATGAAATGCATGAACTCATAAATTAGAAAAAGCACAGCAATGTGTTGGTATTTTGTTTATTTCCTTTTACTTTATTTTTTAAAAATTATTCAGGTTCTGAAAAAAAAATAGACATCAATCAAAATGATACCAAAGCGAAAGCAATCTATATTCTAACAGCTCAGAGCAATGTTCAGTCACGTAAATGTCCTGTATTATTGCCTGTTTGCATGCATCGTGTAAAATGCTGCCGTCTTGTAGCAGCAGTTTGCTGTTGTCTCCGAAAGCTAGACTATGAGCCACTGGATATGTTGCTTCTGTCATTTCTGTGGATATGTCCCAACAGCTAAAGCATTGTGTGTGTGAAGCACACTGTGGAAACCTTGTCTTCTTTGATGAGAGATTGAGGAGAAACCAATGCATTAGTGAAGCTGCTTGCAGCTCAGATTTCACTGCTCTAAGATCTGTTACAATCCGCATGCTATTATTCACGTTTAGATGCATGTGGAAACAAAGGTAACAATAGCAAGCAAACAAGCAAATTACACTGATTTCTAATCCCAACAGACATTTTTTCTCTTGCTAATAACCTTGGTGAAAAATATAAATGGAGGCATAATATGGCAAGCTTTTTGTTTTGCATTTTGCTACATTTAGAGAAATGGAAACTACAAATAAGATCAAGGGGGAAAATATATATATTCTGAAATGCAAATATACAGTGTTTGTTGTCCATGTTCCTATCTTCTTTTAAATTCTGGGTTCTTATCCTGACAGCACAGTTATTATCGATAACCCAAGACCTGTTGGAAATATAAAATGTTCAGTTTGAAAATCATAATTTATTTATAACTACAGGCAAAGAGGTGGGAAGTCAGTGAACTGTTGTCAGTCTGTTAAGCCAGCTGATTACCACATTAATATTGGGGAGGACATTACATGTTTACTAATGATTGCAATGGCAAGACAAACAATCCAATCTAACAGTGTGGTTGTGGGTTCCTACTGAGACTGGGAAGAGAGGAGGAGAAGGAAAAATTAATATTTCATAATCAGTTCTGTTTATGAGCATACACACAGGAAAGTGACATGAGAGAAAAGAAAGATGCAAAGTGTGTTCTTTCTTCTGCATCCTGGAGAACCCATCACAGTATAATATGTTCAGCTGGGAACAACTTGTTATTTGTTTATAAGGGGTGACAAATAATTGGAATCAAACCAAGGAGGCGTTTTAGTAAAGTGCTCGGCCATCCACGTGCTGCCACAACAGTGTTGATGTGCTGAAACTTTACTGGAGGGATTGGAGTACCATTCCTCCAAACAAAACATGCTGGTGGTGAAGAATACTGTTTAACGCCTTAGTCCAAAATCTCACATAGCCTCTTAATTGGCATTTGAAATTACTGTATATGAATGATTATAGTTTTCATAATCTAGCTATCTAGGTAAGCAACATTAAAGCTTGCCACAGATAGATAGATAGATAGATAGATAGATAGATAGATAGATAGATAGATAGATAGATAGATAGATAGATAGATAGATAGATAGATAGATAGATAGATAGATAGATAGATAGATAGATAGATAGATAGATAGATAGATAGATAGATAGATGTGTGGCTGGGGGGTCATGGTGATTTAAATAAAGTAAAAATTGCATGTGGTTAAAGCTCACTGTCTAGATTGTTGGTGCAAATTCTCATGTGTGATAGAGGGGAGAAAGCCTCAGAGCTGAAAAGCAGTTATTAATCACAGTGCAAGCGTTGATTCATCAGTTGTTGAGGCAGTTTGGAAGATGGACTCTATTTACTGCTAAAGCTGTTTGAGGGGCTTTGGGGAGGCAGCCATCAATCTCTTGGCTATCTTCAAAAGAAGGAGCCAACGCACAGGCATCAGTTTCAATCACCTCCCAGAGACAGGTGGTATGGTAAGCTGCTGCACAATAGTTTTGTCTTTACTTCTTCTCTACTTCTTTACCTCAAGGTGATTTTTTTCCTCCCAAGGGAAACATGTTAATAATGCATTTTATCATAATAATAATAATATTCTCTAAAAATAAATACTGCACCTTGCCCTTTTGCTCCCTTGCTGTTTGGCACCCCATGTTCCTAATTAGCATCTTCAATTAACCCACATTAATTGCAAACCATGGAAAGGTGGAGGAACCTGGCAAGTTGGTGCCACAGGGAACGGCTTTGTAAATGATTGGTAGTGTAATAAAGGCATGTAAAAAGGGGACTGTACAAGTGCTCTTTCAACCTCAACCTACAAATAACTCTTTAATATAATGCTAGGTTGAACAATGACACTGTAAAAAGCAAGGCTAAAATAGAGTACGGATGTTGTTTTAAAGTGCACCTTGGTACCGTGTAGTTAAACAACAATCACACTTGGTTTTGAGCCACGTCTTTCCCCCCACCACCGTTTTTCATCTAAGTCAGTGGGGCCCATTACCTCTGCAGGAGTCTAATGGTAGCACTTTAGCATCTATTGCTCCCTCTTTCTTAATATCATCTTGGTTTTGTTTGGCATCACAGGGGGTGTTATCAGAATTGCTCCGCACAATGTAAAATACTTAATGACTCTGGTTTGGTGCTTTGATCAATCTTGGTGTTTTGGGGTCCAGTCAGATTAAATGCAAAACAGAGTAAAAGTTGCCCCATTAGTTTTATTTTACATTTAAAGAACAAAATATAAAAAAAGCAGCTTGCCTTGTTGGAGGACTCCCTCCATGGCAAAGCCTCCTTTGCCTAGTTCATCCACATAGCAATATTGGACCATTAATACAGTCAGCACTTTAGTATAACACCAGGGGAGCTCCCAAGACCCCCAGATAGACTGGAATCAATTGGAGTAGGATGCTTTAGTAGTGCAGAGTGCAGCCAGCATAGTCTAGAGTTCATGTTCATGAAAAGTGAAGGGCTGATAGAGGTCACTAAGGGCAGCTGATTTCACCAAAAAGCAGAATGCATGTTTTTTTTTTGTTTTTTTCCCCTCTCCTGCAAATTCCCCAGCAGTACCCTCCTTCTAACCTGTCATTACCATGCTATTACTGCTCTGGCCTCTCAGGAGCTGGGGCCTGTCATTGCCTGACACTTAGTTTGTAGGTGTTCATTCAACCAGAATGAAAGTAAGCATTCATGTAAGCAGTTCTTTGTCAGTTCCATTAACCAAGCATGTACTTCCACTGTGTTAGAGCAAAGTATTTAACCATATGCTGTATCCTAGTCTTTCTTTTCGATAACAATACTGTTACAGTGTGTCAAACCCATACTTAGACAGCCCAGTTCATTTGGCGTGCCTGCTCAAGTTAGGGGTATAGTTATATAAAAAATAAATAAATAAAGCATTAATGCTCATAAATATCTTAAAACGTTCTGAAAGGTGAAAGAAAATGAAATCATGTCCAGTGCCATGGAACTTGTTCATTGTATTCTGTGATTCATGTTCAATCAAAAAGGAGATTTGAAGGATCAAGTTATTTGGATTTTGATTATTCTATGCTTCAGATCACAATGGTGCGAGCATACAATCAGTTAGACACTCTGAGTAGAGAGGAAGTTTGATTACCCGCTGATTAGAACAACTTTCCTCTCTAGTTAGCATTGGTGAGATAGACACTAATCTGAGTGCTGATTGGTAGAAGAAGATCTGAGCGCAAAGCAGTCTCTGGGAAACAAGGTCATATGAGAAAAAAGTTCACATTAAGAAGTTTTTACTCAGTTACTTGCAAAACCAAAATTTGATGTGTAGGTAAAAAGCTAGTATAGATACTAAAGTAGTCACCATTACTAATCAAAAGGGAATATGTGAAGCTGCAACATTGGAACAGAAGTTTTAGGCAGATGCCATTTTATTCAAAGAAACAAAAAAATCATTTTCTCATGTGCTCAGGGGGCAGTGATCAGTTAGCACTATTCTCAGAAGCTAACATCCAAGTCATAAGCTTTAACTTGCATTTAACATGCAGATAAAATGCGCAGTCTATCAGTTTACGGTATCGTGTTGTTTTTATTTCTTACTCTGAGGAAGGTGAGGTCACGACTGCGGTCGATGCTTGTGATCTCGAGGTTGCCCATTACAACTTCGCAGCTCTCGTAGTATTTCCTCAGAGTGCGATACTGCTGCTCCAGGTCTGACAGCGTGCTCAGCTTGTTCTCTGTTCCAGCACATACTAGGAAAAGACAGACGGGGAAAGAGGGATAAGACAGTAGTAATCCAGTTTCATTTATCTAGAAGACTTTGTTTCCCCAAAATCTTTTGACTGGGAAAACAGTTTGGCCATTGACCAGAAACACCACAAAACTGTTAAAAGTTGTTAAAACGTTTGTTGTCTTCTATGTTTAACAAAGAACAAATTTATTTGCACATTTAGAACTGTTTTAATCTATGGAAAAGGCATATAAACAGCTTGCTTTTCAGCACCACACCTGTGCTACATAGAATCTAGAGAGCTGTCATGTGACTGAGTTGGTCATGTAGTACAAAGTCACTTAACCACTGCACATTCAATGCCTCCCTACATCATCCCTTGGTGCCTACATGGCAGATGAGAGCTCTTTAGTACCTAGCTATGCTGCTCACTTTAAAAGTAATTAAACAGAACCATTTCCACCCATCACATACCTTGCACACCCAAGATGACACAAGCCATCTGCCCAATCAGCTGGTGTTGCCTAGTCTAGCATTAAAACACACATATATGAATAAATGGACACAGAATGAACAAAACAGATAAATCCCAAAGTTTGTGTCTTGAATCTTGAATCTCTTGTGAAATTCACCACCTTTTTCATTTCTTGCCTACCTATGTTTCACGGAAGCCTTGAAACACTGTTCAATGAAGCATCCTCCACTAGGCTTAAAAAAATAAGCCATATCCACTACAAGGTTCACCCAAAGTGACATTTGCTCTTTTGAAGAATTAGCTTCATTTCCACACATTGTCATGGCAGTGTGGTTTCTCCCACCTGCACCCTGTTCACGCTTTCATGACAGTAAAGCCATCACTGTGACTGAGGAGTGGTGGGTCCTTCCAAGAGTCTTGTCACACTGTCTCCCTTGAGCTGTAACCTCTCTCTGTGAGCACATACACCTCAGAAGATCTTTACTGATGCTTTGCATTTCAATCCTACCCTACTATGCACTATACTGGTCTGTCGCTCTATTACATACCTTAGATCACCCTCAGTCCAACCTGCACTCTGACCACTCTGCTAGCAATAAATATGGCAAAACTCATTTACTCTGTTTTCTTCACACAGGCACAAGGTGGAAAAATAGTTGCCATTCACCCTATTGATTACACACCAGATACATGTGAGAAAAAGAAGATTCAACCTCAGGGCAACAAAAGGCTGAAAAGACAAATGAATCTGTGTTTAAATACTTCCACATCTAAGCAGATATTAGATAAGTGGAGCTATTCTTCTGTGACCTGGACAGTGCCCATTCTACCCAGTGCTGATTAGCTATGTTCCGCATAGCATACTGTGCTGCTCAGGAATGATATATAGCAGACCTGGGTGTTTTCAATAACAGTTACCATGGGCTTGAGGGGAGCAGGGTGGAGGTGGCGGGTGTGGGTGGGATGGGTCATAAAGTGAAGATAGGTGTAATAAACTGTTATTGCACCCTTGAGGCAGAGCGCCAAGATCAGAGGAAAGGGGCATTGTGGCATGTGATGATGTGATGTTTGGTGAAATTTACTTTTTCATACCCATTTGCAGACCTTAAGTAAGTCTGATGACTTTTGAAACCTGTTTAATCCAAAGCAAATAATATATATATTTTTCTTTTTACATGTGACTTCTAATGAGCCACTATGAAAGCTCTGCATGAGCTTGAGATGGCGCTGGCTGCCAAGTGAACCACAACAAAACCATCTGTGCAAATATACTGTAGATTTGTGAACTGTAACGGGTTTACTGCAAAGCTTGGTGTTCCTACTGGTGATACGTTTGCATGTGTGCGCGCGTGTGAACGTGGACAGGCTGTAAACAATAGACCTCAGGATGTATTTTCCTTCTCTCAATGCATGATCGAATCCATTTGTCTCCATGCTCAATATGTTACATCTGAGCCCATATGTCACACTAAAGGTTGCATAAAACAATTGGACAACCTGCCCACCCATGAGCACAAGGTATAAGATACTGAATTGTCAATTGTTTAACATACTGCTGAGGATACAGGAATGCACTGCAAGAATAAATTAATCTTCATACTATTTAATGCTTATGGCTATTCCATAAAAGAAAATCTACGTCATCTTTTTTGATGTATTTCACTCTCTGGCGCTCTTAATGCTGAGAATGCCAATGAGTTTAAGTGTCTTTCGTCCATGTATGAAGGATAATTGCCTGTGAGAGTAAATTGATGTGATATGTTTGCAGGGAATTACACCTCAGAAGTGATACATCACAGCAATAAATCATAATAACACAAGATTTCCCAATACATGTAATTAATGAGATTGTGTGCCAATGGGTAAAAAGGCACGTGGCTCAATTTATATGGTCTAGAACAGCATATAAAGATTTTTTGCAGCAAAGCTTGTGAGTAGCCAGATAATGCAAAACTGCATATTTATCACATAAACAGATAAACAGACAGAGAGCCCCCATGTATCGCCAACAGACAGCTGCCAGAAAAGACAACAATGAGTCTATCAATGCCTGACATGAACAAAATCTTCAGCAAAGAGTGAATTCTTTACATAAAACAAAACAATTTAAGTCTTTGCAAACAGACTGAAATGCCCCTTAGCTGAATTTTTCATCAATTTTAATTTCATAAATATCCTCATCAGTATTACAAAGGAACTTCAGTGTCGTGATTTCTGCTCCCTTCTCATTTCATTTGGTTGTGCACACAACAACTTCGTCAATAGTGCCTTGTGCGACTATCGAATGCCTATAAAGCTGTTGAGTCTCTGAGGTTTATAGGCTTCTGCCAGTGAAGCCAGCAAAAGGTCATCCCAATAGCCAGTAACTGACCGAATTAAATAAAGTTGCAAATGTCACTTCCTTGAGTAAACACTGTCAATAGCTGAACTTAGCCAACGTGCCCTGAATAAATAGGATTACCTTGTAGAAATAAGCTTTGCACAGTGGAAAATACTACATTTTCTGTGAGGCACACTGAATAAAGTAAAATCTTTGAGGTCAGAGCTGTTCTTTGTCCCCTAATGTCTCCCAGATGAGCCTCAGTGGCTAAGTGTGAATTACAAGCCTCTGCCTCGGATGGTAATCATGGCCCAGATTATCGTCCATCTGCTGAGCAGCTTAATAAGCATCAAAAACAATAACTAGATGAGTGTTCGTGATGACAGCACGGTCCAGTAACACTAACCTCTTGCTGCCCTCTGAGCTCTGGTCATCTACCAACAATGCTGTCGCCGTCTCCATATGGTCTACCATAAATTAGCAATTGTGTCATCACTGGTGCATATTTCCAACACCTTGTGAGAGTTTTCCACAGAGGATAGCTTGTAGTTGCTAGTATGCACTCTCATTGTGCAAAAGCTAATATTTATTAGAGATTAATACTAATAAGAGGTTCACTGGTATGATCAGTACATGTTCTGTAGTGTTTATGCTCCCCTTTCTTTTGCTTCATTTAACCATTTTTGCTTTCAGTAAACAAGCTCTGATAAACAGACATGGCATCATCAAATGATAAGCTTCCTTGGTGAAAAAAAAAAAAAAGTAAGATAGACAGAGATTCTAAACCAAAACAACAGCAGAGAGAATATTTGTATACTTTATGTTATTTTTTGTAATTGCATTTTAAGTGTATGGTCGCTGCCTCCTGCTGTTTTCTTGGAATTCACTGGTGTGTCCCAGTGATCGACTTTGTTGTTGTAATTGTTTACGATTATTGTTGCTATTAAAAGAGTAAATATAAAATTAGATAAAATATACAATTATACAACACAGTGTAGCGTAGTATGGATATTACATCTACTGAGTTATGAAGTGTGAAAAAAAGTTCTTAGAAATTGTTGTTGAGAGACTGCGGATATAACTTTATTTCTGGCGTATTTATGTTAATGTGAATGCAATTTATTTTCTAGTTCAGTAATTATTATGGTCACTGTGGTCAGAACAGTGTACTTCATTCTATCCTATTTATTCTCTCTTAGCACTTTGCTGTCAGTATTTCAGTGGGATTTAAAGTTGTCTCCAGACAAAAAAACCAACCTGAGTCACAGCGGAGTGATTGGCTGACACTGAAACACACCTCATTACCCCAAATCCTCTAGCTTCTTCTTCTTGACTGAGTGCACGGCTGACAGTAGGTATAGTGGAAAGACTTCTAGAACTACACTGACCTGTGTATATATATATATATATATATATATATATATATATATATATATATATATATATATAAAAATCAAAAATGCATAACTTTTCAATTTACTTATTTATATACTCATTTATTCATTATCAGTTTAATGAGTTATCATTGCATCTAGTTGTTAGGTACCTTTACAGGTTTGTGGTAATGATTGAGGGTTAATTATGTAATTATTACATCTGACATCTCAATATTAATAATTGAGTTTCACTGGAAACAGTTCTGTGGAAAACAAATGATTGCCCAGTAACTTGCAGATATAAGACATTAAGAACCACTGAACTAACCACTCTTGGAGCCCATGCAGTTTGCCTACGGCGCCATCATCTTTAGACATGGATGTCCACAGCACCTGGACTCCATAGGAACATACACCTGTTTCTCGGTTTTAGCTTTGCCTGCAATGCCATCATTTCAGGTCTGCTGTAAAGAAGAAAAAAAAACTTGCGGGTGGATGAGCAACTTCTTGTCTGACAGCATCTGAAACTCGGAAAGCATGATATCCACCTTCAGCGTGGCTTCCCGACAAGACTGTGTTCCTGCTGCACTCTTGTCCTTGTACATCAACAGCTGCAGTGTGCAATCTGTCAGATTCGAATGTTTTCTTTGGTTGGAGTGAGTCATCTTACAAGTGGGAGATTAACTATCTGGTGACCAGGTGCAGTCAGAATAACATGGAGCTCAGTGTTGTCAAGATCAATTGCCTTAGCAAACAAAGAAACAAACAAAAAAGAACCAAAAGGGATTTACAGAGGATGTACTTCCTGTAGCAGCTGAAGAAGTTCAACCTGCCAAACACTAAGATGGCACACTTCTAGACCTCCCTGTCCATCCTCACCTCCTCCATCACCATCTGCTATGCTGCTGCCACTGCCAAGGACTACAGCATGTCATTTTTTCTGCTGAGAATGTGATTGGCTGCAATCTGTCATGTCTCCAGGACCTGTAGACCTCTAGGATTCTGAGGTGAGTAAGAAAAATTGCAGCTGACCAGTCCCCACAACAAACACAAACTCTTTGGACCCCCCCCCCCAGTGGAAGCTGTGGTTCATCAGATCTACAACCTCGGGCTGCAAGAACTGCAGATGGCCTCATCATTAAGGTTTAAAGACCTTGTTTTTTTTTTGTTTTTTTTCCCTGCATCCTTATTTCTATTTCAAGAAAAACCAAAACCAAAAAAAAAGAAAAAAAAAAACCAAAAAGTGCCGGATCCAAGATTTTATATATCCCCAGGGTTTCTGTTCGAGTTTTGGTTTCAGTTATTCTACAAATGTTTTTCATTTGCTCCATGCACTGAATCTTGTTTGTAAAATTCACACAATGTGGTTTTAAGAAGCTTATTCTCATTGTAAAGTCTAGCACACATTTTCTACCCAAATACCAAAAATTCAACTCATGCTGCTGCTACATACCTTCTACCTGTCTGCACTGATCCACTCACCTGTGTACCACCACCCCTTTGCAATGCTTTAAATTATCAAACAGACAAGGAAATGTATTGGTGGATATGGTCTGAGCACTGTTTTCACTGGACACCATAGGTGCCACTAATCAGAGGTTCACATTCTTCCCACGGTGGGAAACTGGGCTTATGGAAAGAAGGATTGAATACCCCAAATATATGTTTAGACTGCATTTGGAAAACATTTTAAATTCAATAATTTACTCAGAACAATTGTCTCAGAGCATAACTGCATGACCACCAGCTGCTTATACCGTACCAATTATGCTTCAGCCATCGTAGGGCAAAATTAACTAGGTTTTGTGAAATGCTGAAAACAATATATGCATAATTTATGATGCATTTTAAAACTAAATAGCACTAGAAGCACCTTCTTCATTTTATCTTAAGCCTTCCCAAGGTAGTGGTTGAAGATTTTTTTTAACTGGAGAAATCAGATGCTGCTCCAGCAAAGATTAAAGCAGCCAGCGAAGGACCCTCCAGGGCTGCTTTGGGGGCTTTAGGCATGCACACAAACCTCTATGTGGTTCCAGGGCTTGTTTTTTTTATGCGAGTGAGGTGGATGATTAACCTCCTCCATGATGGGCCAGGCCAGACTACTCAAAAAAAAAGGCATAGTTTGCTGTTGAACAAAGAGAAATTGCTGACCCTCTTGTCAGGCACTATTGGTTTGCTGCTATTTTACTACAACAGTATTTTGATTAAGTATCATTACAGCACAGTTCACTCATTAAGTGTGAGATGCCAGCTTGCTCTCACATACACTGTGAGACTCTTATAGCTCAGCCAACTAGAGAAAAAAAAACCCCACAGCTGACACTTATCATAATGTGAGGCAGTTAGATAAACTCTTTTGTTACATTACTATACTCAATTGTGGTTTTGCCAGAGATCTTAATGTCTAACAAAGTGAAAAAAAAAACCAAAAAAAAAAAAAACTCATTCATGCTACCATACTTTTTCAACAGGTTGCCTAAAATATGTGTTTTTGCAAGCAGATGCCCTGTGACTACATGTGTGTCTGCATGTATCTGCATATATAAATATATATATATATATATATATATATATATATATATATATATATTACTCTGTTTAATAGAAAAATCTCCTGACTTTCCTTTAGTGTAAAGCATAACTTCTTCAACCAATGAATTTTTTTTTTTTTTTGGTGAGTTTTCCTTGGTGGCTTTGCCTTTGCTCCTGAAGTCTCAGAAGCTTCCTCCTAATACAAGGTGGAGTGAAATTTATGCTCTTTATATGCTAATAGTAGAAACAGTAAACCCCTGAGGTGGTTCATATCCCAACAGTCTGCTAAAGAGAGAGTAGATAGGCTGAGCAATGGGGTCAAATGAATCTGTTGCATACTAACTTGGTGTGTATGTGTGCACATACGCAGGTTGACAGTGTGGGGCTGTGTTTGTTAGAGGGACTGAGCATTTTGTATGTCTGCATCTCTGTGGTGGCCTTAAGCTATTATGTTTTCAACAACATGCCGACACACTTAAGTGAGCCTCTGAGGCTCACTTCTAAAAGTGGAAACCCACACATATATCTACACACAAAAACGTAGTGCTACTATTTTAGAGATCAATTTGGTTTAATTTGTTTGTACTCACACAAGTGACCACATAAATCATGGAAGAACAAAACAAAAAGAACTGTGCCTTACATCTAAAGGAGGTTAACAATGATGAACTATACATGCATACACACTCATACCATATCTTTTCTCTAACACACCCACAATTGACATAAACACTCCTCAACAGAAAAAAAAACAAAAAAAACCCAAAAAACAAAACAATGTAAGTGTCACTGAATTTACCCATAACTACAGTACAGTTGTCAAAGTTAACCAAAGGCATAACATTATGACTACCTGCCTAATATTGTGTTGGTTTCATTTTTTATTGCCAAAACAGCCCTGCATGGACTCCATAGGCCCCTGAAGATGTGCTGGTATCTGGCACTAAGATGTTAGCAATAGATCCTTTAAGTCCTGTAGGTTGTGTGGTGGGGCCTCCATGGATCAGACTTTTCTGTCCAGCACATCCCACAGGTGCTCAATTGGATTGAGATCTGGGGAATTTGGAGGCTGGGTCAACACCTCAAACTTATTCAATTCCATTCAATTTTATTTATATAGTGAGAAATCACAACAAGCAGTCACCTCAAGGCACATCATACGGTATGGTAAAGACTATACAATAATTACAGAGAAAACCCAAAACAACCCCCTATGAGCAAGCACTTGGTGAAAGTGGGAAGAAAAAACTCTCTTTTAACAGGAAGAAACCTACGGCAGAACCAGGCTCAGGGACAGGGAGCCATCTGCTGCAACTGGTTGGGGCTGAGGGGAGGAAGACAGGACAAAAGACATTGTTGTTGTGTTCCTCACCCCATTCCTGAACCATTTTTTGCTTTGTGGTAGGATGCAGTATCCTGCTGAAAGAGGCCAGAGACATCAGGAAATAGTTTCCATGAAAGGATGTACATGGTGTACAACAATGCTTAAGTAGGTGGTACATGTCAAAGTAACATTCACATGGATGGCAGGACCCAAGGTTTCCCAGCAGAACAGTGCCCAAAGCATCACACTGCCTCCACTTGCCTTCTTCCCATAGTACATCCTGGTGCCAGGTGTTCCCCAGCTTTGTGATGCACACTTGGTTATGAGTGATGTGTTTTTACTTAATTAAATTTTGTCATGAGCAGCACTTTTGCTGTATGTGGTCTGTGCTGCTTAGAATTGAGATAAAGTAATCATCTGTTAAGTATTTTCCACACAAATCATTATGGGTGGATTGATTTAATAACACAATAATGTGGCAGGTTCACCAGACACATCAACACTGGCTGAGTAACAAAACTATAAACACCACACAAGGGATCAAAAGTGATACTTGGCAAATTAACACAGATACACACATATGCAGTACTAGTCAAAACATTGGACACACTCATCCATTGATATAAATGGGTGCGTATGTCCAAACTTCTGACTGGTATTGTTTGTAGGCACATAAATGTTCCTCTGAATTTGTCTCTTCTCATCTCCTGCCAGCTTTGCCTTGCATTTGCCTTCCCCTCTGCCTTTGTGCACACATTCCTTTTAATTCTCAAGCCATCCTGTAACAGTGTATATCACACTCAGTCCAGAGTGTCAGATACAGTACGGTATCCGACCCACCCAGAATTACAGAATGCTAAGCTTTAGGTATTCTAAAGTATAGCTGGCCCCTTGTGGGTTCTCTGCTTTCATAACGCATCAAAAAGTTACTGGAGAAAAAAAGGGCTGACAGGTATTCATTGTGTAAGGTGGTGTTATGTTTTAAACATAAGTTGCTGTGTCCAGGAAATCAGATTGGCTCCACATTTCTCTATTCATACAAATAGTCACATTCACAGCAGGAGCAACACTATACTGCATCTCCTATTGCTCCCCACTGAGGAGCTCTACTGGGGCAGTTGTGTGTTAAGCACATTGCCAAAAGGCTCCTCAAGGATAGTGGATGATGAGTGGCAGCATGTACCTCACACACTTCACTTTTTCTCTAGCCTGTTTCCGGGAAATCTGGGGATGGGAACCACTGACCTTCAACATTCAAAGCTTCCTTTTTTTTTCTTCTTGCCGCTGGGTTTCCACTGCTTTTTGCCCTGATTCCTATTCCGTTTTCTCACTGTCAGTCTTAGTTTAGGTCCAGGTGTTGGAATCCATTCTAGCCTCTATTCCAAATCCTTTCTGAGAGTTTTTTTTTCCTTTTTCTTTCCACACTGCATCTGGGACGACACTCTATCAATTAAGCCAGCAGGCCAATCAAAATGTTGCCTCATATCCTTCATGCCTCTAGCACATACTGGTTTCCAGCCCTCATGTGTGGTCCTTTCAATGAATCTTAATCTTGTACCCAAACAGTTGCCATCAATTATCCTGGCTGCTACTGCTAACTCTTCCCCTGCCTCCCATTTTTCCCCATTAAAAAAAAAGCCTTTTTTCCTCCATGCTGTGACGGAATTGCCTCGCTTGCTTGCCTGGGAAATGATTTCTCAGCAGGCTCATGGACCCGGTGCTTTCCACAGGTAGGACATATAAATGGATGCATGTGTGTAATTATGTTTATTGTACATGTGCGTGCAAAGACATACACATCTGTTGGTCTTGCATTGCATTGCTAAAAGTAGTTCCTCCCACTAAATTTTCTTACAACAGCAGACAGCAGGATAGGGCTTAGCCGTCTGAATGTAAGTAAAAAATTTATTTATACAATACAGATAAATAAATATTGCAAGATGAGTTTAAAAGGGGGGGGGCAAAACAAAAAAGAAAAAAAAAACACAAGCATGCAACTGTAATAACATTCCCTGTCATATTTATCCTTCTCAGGGTGGCACAGACAATAGCTGAAATTGTTTATTCATTTGACCTTCAGAAATATTTACATTAAAATTACTGGTTGAGGCAAACAAGAGGAAAAAAAGAAGAAAAACAACAACAAAAAAAAAACAATTGTTTAGTTAAAAGTCCAAAACTGCATCCACATTTACATTAAAAAAAATTTTTTTCTTTACTTCACTGGAGTAAAATAAAGAATTTTTCCCATCAGCCAACCGTCATACTGACAATGAATAAGGGGTACTACAATAACACTGGTACTTACAATTAAACATTACTACATTCAGCAGATGTCCTCCCTCAGCACTCAAATCTAGAATACATGTCTTGCTCCATTAGCAAGAACCTCTATGTCTCCTTTTTCAACCTGCCAGATAGTGAAAGATTTGTCATTCAGGAGACATGCAATGACATGTTACATACAACAGACATGTCTAAAGCTGTCAGCACAATAAAATAATTTATTTCATTAAACTGCCAGAGCACACTGACAGGAAAACAGGGTGAATGCTTATGTGTTAGACATCAAGATGACAAGAATATATTACTATACAAACTATTTCTATCTCACCGACCTACACTATATTCCCAAAAGTGTTCACTCCTCTGCCGTCACATGCATATGAACTTGAGTGACATCCTATTCTTAATCCATAGAGTTTAATATGATGTTGGCCCACCCTTTGCAGCTATAACAGCTTCGACTCTTCAGGGAAGGCTTGCCACAAGGTTTAGGAGTGTGTTTATGGGCATTTTTGACCATTCTTTCAGAAGTGCATTTGTGAGGTCAGATACTGATATTGAACGAGAAGACCTGTCTCGCAGTTTCTGCCCAGTTTGAAGTCAGGACTCTATGCAGGCCAGTCAAGTTCTTCCACACCAATCTTGCTGCTCCATGTTTTTAAGAACCTTGCTCTCTGGACTGATGCATAGTCATGTTTTAACCGTAAGCGGCCGTCCCAAACTCTTCCTACAAAGTTGGGGGCATGACATTGTCCAAAATGTCTTGGTATGCTGACGTTTCACTTGAACTAAGGAGATGAGCCCAACTTCTGAAAAACAACCCCACACCATAATCCCCCCTCCACCAAACTTTACACTTGGCACAGTCTAGTCAGAAAAGTACCTTTTTCTTGGCAACCACCAAACCCAGACTCATCCATCGAATTGCCAGATGGAGAAGCATGAGTCGTCACTCCAGAGAACATGACTCCACTGGTCTAGAGTCCAGTGCTGACGTGCTTTACACCACTGCATCCAAAGTTTTGCATTGAGATTGGTGATGTAAGGCTTGGATGCAGCTGTTCGTCCATGGAAACCCATTCCATAAAGCTCTCTACGCACTGTTATCAGAGCTAATTTGGAGGACAAATGAAGTTTGAAGATTTGCAGCAACTGACTTTGCAGAAAGTTGGCCTCTGCACACTATGATCTGCTGAACCCAGATCATTGTACATGGCCAACCACTTCGTGGATGAGTTGTCATTCCCAGTTGCTTCCACTTTGTTATAATTCCGCTAACAGTTGACTGTGAAATAGTTAGTCATCACTGTCCCACACTGGAAATCATTGAGCTCCTGAGAGCAACCCATTCTTTCAGTGGGCAGCAGTCTGCATGCTTAGGTGCTTGGTTATATACATCTGTGACCATGGAAGAGACTGGAACACCTGACTTCAATGGTTTTGGAAGGGTGAGTGAATATTTTTTGCAATAAAGTGTACCAACCTACCTACCTACGTATCTATCTATCTAGCCATTCATCAATCTATCAAAGACATTTGATCTAGACATTTGGACTAGTAATGTGTAGTACTTTGAGAAATGCAGAATTAAAAAAAAAATAACATTACATTTCTCATTTAAGAATCTGCACTATTGTTTTGAAGTATTTCAGCTACCCAGAGGCATTGCTTGCAGGCAAAGCCTGTGAGAACACAGAAATCCAACTTGTTAAAGCTGCAATAACCCTAAGCACAGACTTCAGGAAAGCAACCCGTCTTGGCTGGATGTGTGGTTGAATTTTGATGTTTTTCTTTGCTTTATGTTTATATACATAGGCAATATGCATTTTTATTATCTTTAGTCATTGTCTTTAGAGTAGGTAAATAATATGCCATTTATAGTTGTACTTTTGCATTTATAATTTGATTATCAATAGAAAGTATTTGTGCACATAATCATTTTCTTGCAGTGAGACTAATCCTGATTGATGTATAGATTAGACAGTTTTCAGAACTTCCTAAAAATATGTGTTCCTACCCTTGAACGCTCATAGTAATGAAAGACAGAAAACACATATGTCTTAACAGAAAACACTATCTTAGACGTATGAGTTGATGGGCTTTTTTTTTTTTATTGCACTACACACTCTGAGAGGAGTTGATTGTGATTCTTTTGTCCTTGTCACCTTGGATTCTTTTTCATTTGCAGCAGGACCACCCTTTTCATCACACCCCAGATCGATTATAATTTGTTTTAAGGCTTAGTGGATGAATGTAAATAGCTAGGCACTGACGCTTAAAAAGATATAAGCTAACACACAGGCAAGCCAAGCAATCAACTGGGATGCACATAGTGAATTCAGTGTTGCTTGTAATCTATGTTCTTATTAGAGAGGGGACCAAATACATCTTGTAATACAATATCAGACTCAGCAATGAATTACCAAGTGGCAGAGAGCTGCAGTGGTCAGACAAAAGGGAGTTTCCCATTTTGTGCGTGTTTGACGCATGTATTTTTTTTAATAGGCTGTACAGTGTTTATATCACACATATATATATATATATATATATATATATATATATATATATATATATATATATATATATATATATATATATATATCTGTGTATTATGTTAAGAACTTTGTCCAGTTCTTAACAGTCAAATTAACATGTTTTCTGACATGTGATTCAATCTACTATATTTGACTGACTTTTCCCCACAGTTACATTTTTGTGGAATGCAAACAGACTAGCAAAAAAAGAAAAAACCTATAAAAGCATTGGAAACTTGTAGTCACAACAAGGTCCAACATCCTAATGTAATCCATCATTACAAATAGCTGAAATACATGTAACCAGTAACAAAATCCACACACTCAGACAGAGAGGGAAGAGGCTCTGTCAACCCCTACCTGCAACTCTACCTGGAGGTTTAACTGCAACATTTCTCCAACTTTAGCCTACTCTAAACGTGCCTGGCCACCTTTACCTTACACTTACGAGAGTTTCTTGGCCATGGAAATTCATGCTACAAAGCTCCTGGCACACGCTTTTTGTGCTGATGTTAATTCCAGAGGAGGTCTGGAACTCTGTAATTATTAAGTCAGCAGAGCGTCGGCAACTTTTCAGTACTTGGCTATCCCACTCTTTAAATTTAGTTGGCCTCCCATTTTGTGACTGAGTTGCTGCCCCTTAACACTTCCACTTTGCAGTAATACCACTTGTGGTGTATAATCAAGGAGGGTAGAAATTGAGCCTTCTGTCAAGAGATTCACAGAGCTCTCCTTCATCAATTTTAAATCAATTTTATATGACTAACTGCATTTCATATCAGAAAAGACAACTAATTCTGTAATATTACAGTGACACAATATCATGCTGTAGTCTGCATCTCCTCTGACACTGATGCTTAACAATGCTGTGTGCATGCATACCTGCTGTTGTGTCATCCTGAGAATTTCCGAAGGAAAGAAAAAAAAACTGTAGAGTATTAGGGTGCTTGACTTGTTATGATCTATGACATAATTAGAAAAAGATGCTAAAGGATCATAACTACACACTATAAAATAGTAGTTGTAAAATAAAAGTGAACACACCAGGAAACACAACTCTTGTCAACACTGTAACAGCAGTAATCTGTAGTAATCTCACTGCATCCCAAGCACTCTATTAATTAGCAGACCATCGCAAGTGTGCCAGGAGATAAAGTAACAGTGTTTTTTTTCCAGGTTTGTTAATTAATTTTTTGAATATTTGTTCAAAGCTAAATAAGAATGTTTGTTTGATTATTTAAGGCAATTATTTTTTTTAATTATTGTTATGATTAAATAAATTTTTTTAAAATGTAATACAAATGTTTTTTATTAATTAATAATTGATATTAATAAAAGGTTGGCAAGATTAGACAGAGTTTCTGGTTAACCTCCTGGTTAAAAGGAGTCCTCTGGTATGGGCGTTGTAATCTGAGAAAACTGGTGAGACTCAGCCACATGTTTGAAATTTTAGTCCGAAGCACTGGCTCTCAAGATTTGTTGTTGCCTTTTTTAAATTCTCTATTTTATCATTCATGCCCTGACAAGAAAAAGCATATGCCTACTTCCCTTAATATTCATTTTTGCATTATTGCTTTATGATATTCAATTAATGTCACCATAAAGTACTTTGAAACAATCCTAGTTTAAAGGTACTGGGTTAACCTTCAATTCAAACTAAACTCTTTCAGCTACCAAAAAACAGAAAGACAAGAATGCAAATGGTCAAAACAGTAAATGCTACATAAGCAACTGAAAAATTATTTTGGTGTTAATGGACTTAAACTGAAATAAATGCCAGAAATTCTTTCAATAAATTCTGTGTATCATAATGAAAAATGAACATGTTAAAGTTTTTTGGGCTGTTTTTTTTTTTCTCTCCAGCCTGTTATATTCTGTGGCATTATTTAATTAAATATTATATAAATGCAATCCACCATGTAAACCAAAGACATGGAGTTGTGAAAATGATGAATTTCTGAAACAACAGGGTCATTTTGCGTAAACGCCATCTTCCAGAGAACTCAAACTGCCCAATTTAACTCCTATATACAATTTTTAATTGTTTGCCCAGCTAGGCAACTCCTCAGTTATTCATTAATTGTGCTCTTGTGGGCTGTTGTGTAATTGTTTCTATCACCACAGTGGAAGTGGCCAAAGGAGCTTAATATTAATTTTCCCCGGCCACAGCCAAGGGATTAGATGTGCTTTCCCCTGGCAAGGCTGTTTGGCAGCCACACTTATCTGCAGCGACTTACAAGGCTTATTGAACATTAGCATGCAATTATCTTTGATGGTCTAACTTTCCTGCTGGCTGACAAGACCCAATGATTCCCTGTTAGGGATTTTCTGAGGACATGACATGAATATCAAGATGCGTGAAAAGCAGAGAAAATAAAAATGTCATCTAGAAATGGACTCTTAATAATGTTGGAGGCAGACTAGAGCACGTTTAAAATTCTGATTGATTTTGAAATGCCTTGTGTCATCCATCATACACAGCTATTGATTTCATGGTCTGTTTTGCTTCTTAGTTGTCAATATGCTAAAACTTGAGATAGTTGACAAATTCAAGATAAAAAAAAAACAGCATAAAGGCTCCTATAAGCTGTTACACCACCACATTCTATCAGAACTGCTTCATTGACCCTTGGCATTTATTCTTCAAGTCTCTGCAACTCTACTGAGTAGAATGCCATAGGTGTTCAACTGAAATCTGGTGACTGCAAACGCTACAGCAATTTTCATCACTATCAAACTGCTCAGTAGCCTCTCTTGGTCTGTATTGGGGGGACTGTCGTGTCATGCTGGCAGCAACCACACCTACCAGAATGTTTTATCATACCATAATAAAGATGATTACTTAGAACAACTTTGTATCAATTTGCAGTGACTCTACTGCTGAGGTCAAGGGTTCTGCTTTATTTTTTTTAATTCACCACCAATCTGTGTATGGCTGTTGTGCGTAGGAGGCATACTACCAGTGGTACCATCAACAGATGAAAAAAGTAAATAAACAAATTCACCATGAACTTTTAGAGCACTTAAATATCATTGTGATAAGAAACAGAATGGAAAATCATTATGTTTTCACTTTGAAAATAAACACAATTTTTTAAGCAGTACTGGGAAAATAAACTGCAACTATTCAAACATTAAAAATAATGAGGTGTAAGTATTAAAATAGAATGCTCAGTTTTTAACCTCCTTATTTTGATATTTAAAACATAATGTGATTGCCCTGGGTCATTTATTTACTTTCAACTGTACCATTTTTGTAAGGCAATTTGTAAAATCTGATCAGATATGAGCTCTTTAAAATAATAATAATAATAATAATAATAATAATAAGTCTTTTTAAAATTCAGAAGTGAAAAATGTTTGACTTTATGCTCCTTTTTTCATGGACAGTTATCAATGTGCAAATGATTTTCACCATGTACTATACAATATATGCAGCAGTTTTCTTTTACAGTCTCTGCATCTTGCATACAGAATAATGCTGTGATGACCCTATACTGCTTTCAGAAGCTGCTAATAGTTTTATCAGACCTAGTGCTAGTTTTTCTTCTTCTTGATTACTATTTCAGAGTCCCCAGTTGCCTCCAATTAGAGACAGCTCTACTTCCCTTTAGATAGCTTAATTCTCTTGCTCCTCTCTTTGTTTCCGATCCTACGTCTATCACCCATTTCCCCTGATTGCCTTTTGCCCACTGCCCATGTTAAGTTACCTCTCAGTGAGCAAGAGAGGAGATCAATTCTCTCCCCCATCAACGATCAATATTTGGTCAATGGCAAGAAAAAGGAGAGCAGGCAACTCTATTGATGATTGAGGAGATCTTGTCACACCTGATTTCCTCTTTATATCTTGCTTACCTGGGGCCCTGTGATAACACTGGTATTGATTTGAGCTAGCCAGCGCTGGGTAATCCAATAATGGTGGAGATGTAGGTGAATCAAAGGCAATTACATTTATGCACGGTTTTTATTGTGGGTGCAAAGGTGCTGGAAGCAGCAGGCATTAAAATAGTTTAAACTAAGTGAGTGATTGGAAAAATGGTGTGTGTTTGGGTTAGTGTATATAACTGTAGTAGCAGGTGCTTTTGCCAAATCAATGGCTGGTCTATTGACTGCATATAAGCTCATTGCATTCTATCCTCAAACACAAATATACAGACACACACAACCACATATAGACTCTCAGAAAAGGTTTATGACCAGTGACCCCCTTACTGTAGTGGATTATTAACTACAGGCTGGCTGTCAGCACAGAAGGTGAAGAAAAGGAAAGAGAAGTCCCCTGTTAACCCTGGGGGCTTTTGAAATAGTCATGTGTGTGTGTACACACACATTATTGCACATGTTTTGTTTTCTTATCCTGTGTGAAGTTTCCATAACTTCTGTCATTTCCTTGGCCTTATTCTTTATTATTACATTTCAATTTCTAGTGCATTTCTAGCATATGTTTCTGCTATATGGAAGGCATGATAATTACATATTCTTGGTTACTTGTCACTTTTGGTTATTTAAACTATCATACATAGTTCACAAGTCAATAAAACTATAACTTAAATGCCAAATGTGTGACTGTAGAATGAAGACAAGACAAATGGGCAGAACGATGCAGCAACATGAAGACAAATGGGGAGCCAGGGTAAACAGGAAGCACAGGATTTTTACTAAGGCGAGAGATGTAATTCGGACTTCAAGGAGAGAATTAATGTGACTCTTAAATCTGAAACTAGCAGACGTTTCTCGTCACCTCCTCCAGAGAAAAGGTAATTCTCAGTCTTCACATTATTTTGAATTTTGTAAAACTGTGTAATTGCCAAAAACATAAAAGTCAACTAAATACAGTTAGGTCAATAAGTTTTTGGACAGTGACATATTTTCTAACCTTTCCCACCATCCTGAATTCTAAATCAGACAATATGTGCCTGAAGTGCAGGCTTTCAGTTTTAATTCATTGGGTTTAAAGGTTTTGCATTGAGTGTTTAGGAATTACAGGCACATTTATATATAGTCTCCCATTTTCAGTGGCTCTAGAGTAATTGTAAAATCTAAAATAATTTGAATTTAAAGATTGATTATAACAATTGGATGATGTCTGTGGGTTCTCATCTAGACCCCATGGACCTTACCAAATGCTACGTTTCCTCCTTTGATATGCTCTGTTAGGCCTTTACTGCAGCCACTTTCAGTTGCTGCTTGTTAGTGGTTTTTCTGTATTCAGTTTTGTATGCAATAACTGAAAAGCATGCTCTATTGGAATGAGATCAGGTGAATGACACGATGATTGAGGAATATCCCATTTCTTTGCCTTGAGAGTCTCTTGGGTAGTTTGCGGTATGATTTGGGTCATTATCCATTTGCAGTGTGAAGCACTGTCCGATGCAGCGCTCGTCTGAATCTGAGCAGAAAGTAGAGGCCTGTACACTTCAAAATTCATCCCGCTATTCCTATCAGCAGTTACATCATCAATAAACACTAGTCATCCTGTTCTATTGGCAGCTATCCATGCCCATGCCATAATATTGCCTTCACCATGTTTGACAGATGATGAGCTATGTCTCGGCTCATTCTCCATGCTGTTTTCTTCACATCATTCTGGTACAAGTTGATCTTGTTTCATCTGCCCGCCCAGTTTCCAGAACAGAGCAGAGCATTTAGATGTTTTCTGGCAAAGTCTAATCTGGCCTTCTTGAGTGTAACCAGTGGTTTGCACCATGTTGTAAACTATCTGTATTTACAATTATGAAGGTGTCTCTTGATTGTAGACGGTTTGTAGATGGTTTGGACATGTGCACAGAGTGATAGTGGATATATTGGACAAAGGATGTTGAAGATGGAGCTGCCAGGAAGGAGGAAAAGAGGAAGACCACAGATCTAGTGAAGTAGAACATGCAGAGGGTTTGGTGTGACAGAAGAGGATCCTAGGGATAGGGTGACATGGAGGCAGATGATCTGCTGTGGTGACCCTAAAGTGAGCAGCTGAAAGAAGAAGAGGATTTTGTAAAGACTTCCAGGCCTTTAAGTGTTGCTGAGGTGTCCAGTGCATTCTGTCTTTTTAAGAATGTAACAGATTGTGGATTTGTCCACTCCTAAAGCTTTTGTTCTCTTTAATAGGTTTTTTTTTTGTTTCGTTTTTTTCTACCTGTCTTTTAATTTTGATCCTGGGAAAATGGGAGACTATCTATAAAAAATGGCTGTAAGGCCTAAACAGTTAATGCAATACTTATTAAATTATTAAACCATTTGAAAAAAAAGTCAAAAGTCTACATTTGAATCATATCTTGATAATTTGATTTAAAATCCTCTGTGGTGGTTGATTTGTCTAAGAGAGAAAAAAATTACAGAAGCAATTTTTCCAAAAACTTGAGGATGTAATTGTAACTATCATACAAACCTAAATACATGTCAAAGAAACGCTTGTAAAATTGCGTCTTTATGAAAACTTTGTCACAAATGCAGCCAGGTGCACAGCGTGAGCAAAATCAGCAGAATTAGTCTGGCAGACTGTGTAAGACAAACACAGACAAGCACTGATGCAAGACAAAGAGCTTGTTGAGCAATAACTGCACTACAGCACGTACAAGTTATGCTTCCTGACACATAATTTGATTTTAATGAACAACGAGTCACAAAGAATGAAGCTCAAAAAGCCTGTTTTCATCAGCGTCCATCTGCAGGGCTGGGCTAATGAAGTGCCTGGCACAGAGCACCTGGGCAGGGAGAGGAGGGGACTCTAATTCAAGCACAAAACCTTTTCTCCATACCACATTCATACATACTGTCAATTCCAGCATTAGCATCAGAGCAACTACATTAAGGTTTACAGTGTCTCTGTCAGAGAATGGCAAGTAGCATAAAACGCTGTTTTAGTTTGAGCTATTCAAAACTGAAATCTTTATTGACCAATATGTCTTTGAATATGTAATGTAAGAATAAATCCTAATCACTTTCATAGTCACCTGGGTGTTCACTTAAGTGCACTCCCTACCTCCAAACATGCAGTAACAACATTTCCATCAAACCCCTGCCACTTACTGCTCATTAACAAATCTAGCACACAGATATTACTGGTCAACATTGCTAAATAATGGGGTGTGTGGCAGGAGGCTCTTAGTCTTCCATTATTACTATTCCACTTCATTCATACTGGCAGAATAAAGGATGGATTTGCTCGTGCTACACATTTGACAAATAGTGAGAAGTAACAATCGACTGATATTTTCATTCTTGAATACTTTCATAATACATAACACACAGCCACAAAGAGATAAACTACATTATACCTCGACCGCTGTTAGGACTTTGCTATTGCCATGGAAAAGGGGACCAGGTGGAAAGAAAGAATCCTCTTTAGGGTCAAATGACTGATTAAATGAGATTGATGAATCAAAGAAGAGGAAAATAAATAAGAGGGAGAAAAAAATGAAGCCAAACTACTCAAATGAATTAGCCAAGTGAGCTCAGCCAAGCAGTCAGAAGTGGGTAGCATTTTGCAGTCAGAGGCTGGGTAGCATTTTGCATGTAGTGTAACAGATCCCACTAAAACATTTGTGCATGGCATGGTGTGTTTGCATGCTTGTATGACACATTTCTCACTCAGTCACAAAGTGTGGCCCTGTCTCTCTTTTTGAGGACAAAAACAATTTGAATAAAAACATAATCTAAATCATTGAGTTTCACTGTGAGGACCTGGTTTGGTTCTGTTTTAGGGGGAGGAGTGATTATGATTGAGGTTACTGTAAGTCCCAGTCTTCAGAAAATAAGTAGAAAAGTCCCCAGAAGTGATGGAAACACAAAATATGTTTGTAGAGACATAGGATTATCAGCTCTGACTGTTTAAGACTCCTCACATATCTGAGTCAGTGTATACATATTCACACTTGCAAGTAGATGGATGTACACACATGCACGCACGCACACATGCACACTTGTCTGTTTTGTGTCTTACTCACTCACACACCAAGCTCATACACCCAACCACCCAAGCACATTATGTACGCAAAACTAAACAGTACTGTATGCTTTCACCCAAAGTGACAACTTTTCTGAAGATAGAATGAGTCAAATCCTTGCGTTCCAGACAGCAGCCTTCAGATTTATGACAGATCACATCTCTCACATAGATGATGCTGCAAGACACATTTTACCAGCTGCAAAATCAGTTTTGTCTAAGTGCTCTGGCAAGACAAACTGGCAGTGATTATGTGCCTATGACTACTTATCCCACTTTATATTTAGCTATAACTGCATATTCTAGTTTTCTTAAAAGAAATGGTTCCCATCAGTGAAATAGAGCTATAAAACTAAATCAATCAACTAGAACTCTCTGCCTGATGTTGTGTAGGTCACGCTGACATTACAGCCCCCCTCCTATCGAGGGGATATGGATATATGATTTCAGGAGGTTTACAGTGGGGTCTGGCACTGGGATGTTGGCAGCAGGTTCTCTGAACGCTGTCCTGCACCAAGTAGGATTGCTACAGCAACAGAATGTACTGTCGTGGAAGTGCCATTGTGGGTGTGGGTGTTATGCAAGATGCAAGGTTTTCCACTGCATTGTAACAAAATGATCAAAGTTATACATTTCACCACATTTTAATGTTGTGGCTCAGTGGTATACAATCTTTAATTATTTTTCATTGCGACATCATCATGAAAGAGCATGTGTTGCTGCAGAACAGGATGCAAAAGAATAAAAGTAAAAATCATCCTCAGTTGCCTGATACCTGCGTTTCTGTCCCCCCCCAAAAAAAAAATCCTATACAGATAAACTGCCCACATAATGATGTGTTCAGATATTGAGCGGAAAACAGCTAAGCAGACTGGAATGCTGTGCTTTAAAAAAAAAGGGTGCTATGTTCAGAGCATCAGACCAGTCAGAAAAAAAGAAAAAAAGTTTTGTGAAATGCGGCGCTTTAAAGATACATGGGGATGCCTTACCTGAACCTCAAAAGCCCAGAATGCTTTTGAGTATCATTTTCTTTCCACAAATCTTTACTGAAATACACTCATAAAATCAATCACTGAAACTGATGGAGTAAAAATATCACTACTTTGAACAAATAATTACTGCAGAGGGCAAAAGGACATTCTCTAACAGATGCTGGGTTTTCCTGAAGATTTATATCTTACATGCACCAAACGGACACTGAAAAGCCTCCCAAACAAAAGTTGCGGTGTGTAACTGTGGGTGTGGTGTTTGATTATGTGGCAAAGCTGTCATGTCGTTTTCCCATTTAGATTGCCTCTCCTCGGGGGGAAACACTTGTTCGCGCGTCTGCCGCATACAGTCACGGCATGGCAACCTCGATTTCATCAAGGAGATGGGGAAAGAGGAAAGAGAGAGGGAAACGTGTGTTTGTATCAAATGTAGGACTGTGTCTGTGGTGTGTTCCGGCTCCTTTTCCCCTGTCCTTGTGTGTGCTGATGCATACCTTTTTGTGTGTACACTTAAAATATGCCTGTGAGTGTGTGAACAATGAAAATTTAATGAAACCAACTGGTAGCATATGATTGCAATACATCATGTTTCCATCCTTGCAGCACTTCTTTGATGAAGGCAGCTTTGCCATTTTTTTTTTTTTTTTGAGTGAATGTTGTAACATTCAGGTACACACCACAAAAAGTATTGACCTTTCTGCCCGAATGCCATCAGAATTGATAATCAAGGAATTAAGTGAATTAGAGGCTGGCAAGGGCATTTAGAGAGGGTGAGGGATGGATATGTGAGAGGGACTGTAATGAAGTCAATGGTGCGAGAGTAATGCCCCATCACCCGGCACCGACAGCAACCCTGCCGCACACACTACCCTACTCCTCCCACCCTGCTGCAATACCTCTGGGCATTGGGGCAGAAGATATTAAAAAACTGTGGTACATCTTTTTCAAGGACGATTAGACATTGCTCCCTTTTGGTATTCTTATTTACAGATTGCCACAGACTCCGCTGAGATGGCTCAGGAGCAATATTTTGCAAGCTAACATTCATATCAACCCTTGTTTGCTAGGTGATGTCTGGCATTTCCTTCTGCTTCCAGCACTAACAAAAAGGCTTCCCTACCTTCACAAGCTATTTTTGAGCCTACATTAAAGCCTGTAACATGGCAGCTGCCTCTGACAAACATAAGCTAATTGTCAATGACACTCGGTGAAAACCACAGGAACCCTCATAGAGCAGCTCTGCGGCATGCTGAGTTATGTGAGCCGTACATCTTAGTATCAGTGCCTATTTACAGTGAACCTTTAGTTACCTGCAAAGCACAACAATTCCCATTACTATAAAGCCCTGCCATTTTGCTATTACGACAGCTCTATTTTACAGCCAATGGAAATATTCTAAAGAGTCCTTAGAAGCAAGCAGAGGAGAGGAGAGGGAATAAAACATTTTGCACCTCTGCTTCGCAGAAGGATGCACAATGAAATTTCCGTGAAAAAAGTTTTAAGATTTTGATTGTCACTTTTTGGGTAATACATAGTTAATGTGCACCAGTCTGGCATGTGTTTATGCTCTGCTTAAGACGTCACCACACACACACACACACACACACACACGCACACACACATATAACATTTTTTTTTAAACATTTTTTTTCACAAGTTAAATCTCATGATGATGACAGCACATCAGACAAAATGCCCGCAGCAAGCAGATCTCTAAAGTTGCGTTCTCAATAGAAGTAGTCATACATTGACAAATGGGTAGAGAGTGTGAGCAATCAGGGACTCAGCTCCCACCCACTTTTCTTTTTTAGTCTGTGTAGTCCACTTCAAAAAAACACTGCAAACTTTTTCTTCCATATTTCGTCTGGGCGAATGTACTTTACCATGACATTTCCCTGTCTGTATCAAATTTGAGAAAGTGACTGACTATCTTAGCCTAACTTAGCCTAACACAGTTCATCTGACTCATGACATGGCAGGCAAAGGGCACTCGTGGGCTCAGCTGAGGCAAACAGAACTGAGCAGACTTTCAGAGACTGGAGAGTGACTGCCTCATTGAATTAATTATCCTTACTTTGTGGGTTGGCATCTTGAGTGCCCCTGCTGCCCCTGCCTACGGAGCCTGCTCAGTGAGTGAAAGTTACTTTTATATTTTTTGGAAAAAAAAAAATCCTGCAAGTATTTGTTGGGTGTCAACCCCCCCCCCCCACAAGCCAGAATGGTGGCTCTGAAAATTCTTCCATCTTGGAGGATAGCAGCTTTAGTTAGTGAATCCACAGGGGCGTTAAACGCCCAAGCTATAGCTGATTCAAGTCAGATGAAATGCCATTTTTCATATGACATATTTAGACTTTTGTAGTAACACTGACTATTTATTGGTTGTTTAGATGTTTCTCTGTGGACAGAGCGACCTGGGTCAGACTGGCAGATGGCCTTACAGACTTCAGACTACCAGATGGCCTTGCTAACTTCAGTTTTATCAAACAAAAAGGTAGATAAAAGGAGTTTCGTCCTTGTACTTTGGTCCCAAATCAAAGCAAACACTGTCATCTTTGAGAATGCCTAATCTCATGCTTTGCTCCTTTAAACTACCACATATATCCTTCTGGAGCCAGAAGAAGCAACAGTGCATGTAGAAGGTGTCTTGGAGGGTGGGAACACCACCTGTTAAGCTTCCTTCTGTCGGTCCAAATTTTATGTTTCTCAAATTTAGCTTCTGACTGCTTTCATTCAGCAACATGTTTACAGAAGTCAAACAAAATTGCCAAAGAGTTAAAAGAAAAGAAAGAGAATGTGGTGGTAAATACATCAGCCCCTCCTCTGGTGTTGTGCCTGTAACTTTCTCTCTGACTCTCTCTTATTCTATTACTGCCCCACTCTCCATCTAATTAAATTTGTCTGTAACCTCAGTGTTCCTGCCCTGCTTTCAGTTTTCTTTGTCTAGCAGCAATGCTTGATCCCATGCACTACAGCTCACTTTGCAAATGGGATTTCAACCCACCATGGGGACTTTTAAACTTCTTTCGAACACAAGCCTGTTTTAAAACAATGGAAACCAACATGTTGTAGGATGGCGTCTATTTGAATGGGGCGAGGCATAGCATTATGTGTTAAAATATTTATGTTTCCAAAAATATTTTCCGGTTATGTTTCTAGTTATGACTGGGCTGTTTAGCGGACTAATGGCTCAGTCATACGTAAAAATAGGATGGCAACCTCCTTGTGACTAGAAAGAAAAAAAAAAAAGCGATGGCTGCCTGGTGACTGCATTGCATTTTTTTCACATTCGGTGAACGACTGCAAGTAGTTGGGAAACCAACTGACTGCCTAGAGGCGCTGAACACCCGCGACCTCTGGGCAACCACTTTTGATCGCAAAGTAACCGCATAGGTTGTCTGATGGGAGGCAGCCTGTCTCCAAACAACTGCTGTCCGACTCGGACTGGCAAAGGATCGCAAATAATTGCCGTCTAATTTATAAATGCAGATGGAGTGCCAGCACATTGCAATCAATCTGAGTCAGTCTGCGGGAATGAGTGCAACGCATTTGCAATACAGGATTCAACTCAACTGTTTCCCAACTCATGTTCAGGTTATTCGTATCTAAAGGCACGTTTGCCAAGCACTTGTCATTTCAGGGCTGAATTGTCCTTGTGCAGCAACTACATCACTATTTGTGGAAGAATTTCTGTTTCAACTCTGTGAGGTTCTGGCTGGACTCTCAATGTAAGTAATGGATTTGAATTTCTGTTTAATGTGAGTTTCTGTGTATTTAGACAGCAACAGAAGATAACGGATTTGTGCTTTTTGTTGATTTGCCACAGTCAGTCACTGTATTATGACAAACAGATTGCATGTAGTTGCCAACTTCACACCATTAAATTGTAAACTGATAGCAAACTGACTCTTCTTATTGACATTTTATCAGTCTTGACACGCCAAAGTTGATTTGAGACTACGAGAGGTTGCAGACCTGACCCCCACCTTCAAAACAGCCGTTTTAAATGCCTCTACGGGCCTTCTCATTCATCTCACTGACAGTATATATTTTTAAGAAAATCTAAAGCCAACATGAAATTGAATGCCGCTCTGCTGGCATCATTCATACAACAGGCTAAGGTGTTTCTTAAAAAAATAAAATAAAAAGCCTCTGAGTTCCTACAAACCAATCATGTCCTCATCCCCCACCTAAACATCTTGTGCCTCACACCATTTCCCTTCTACAGTTTGTTACAATAATTGCATAGGCATAATGTCTTACTTTTAATCCTAAAATGAAGTATAATTAAACAAGATAAATTACTCTTGAAAGGGTGTCTATGTTTTAGGAAGTAACATGCAAGAAGAGGCCTGAAATCTTACAGGCCTCTTCACTCCTGTGGTGTGAAACAAACTAACAAAATAAACTGAGTACAAAACACAAAAGAGTTTTGTACTGAAGAGATGAGATGAGCTGCTTAAGCTGCCGCTTACACAGAAGATGAGAATGAGTTGAATTTTTGAAGCTGACACTTTCTGTTGGCACAGAATCGTCCATACTGCCGTGGCTTTGGGGTTTTGAATTCTTTGTTAGTATTTGAGTTTGGGTTTCTGTTTGGGTTTTATTATTATTCCAGTGCAGTTTAGAGTTTTGTGTTTGTTGATTTTTTAAAAAAATGTTTTCTTTTTGTTTATTATTGTTGTTGTTGCGCTTTGATTTTATTTCATGTGATATTATTCATGCTTTGATTCGTGTTTTTATTTTGTGGCTATGCTAGTGATGAGTTCCAGTTTTGCAGTTCTGCATTTTGATTTATGTCCTGATTTTTATTAATACTAATAGTTTTCATTCCGTCCATGTTTCTACAGTATATCTGCTACTCCTGCTGTTACCTTTCTGTATTACTGTCTTTGACCCCATGTACCTCCTTAATCTGGCATCTTGTTTACTGTTGGTTTTTGAGTTGAACACATTTTTCTCTTATTTTCTGTTTTAGTTTGGAAATTAGTTTTGCTTACCACTTTGTGATTTCCCTGATTGTCTCGTTGCCCTCCTTTCCCATCTTCCTCTGTGTGTGACTTTCTGTTATGCCACCAGTTATCTTGTGTTTTGACATTTCGTCATCTCTGAGTGTTCGCTCGCTCTCTTTTTTTTCTTCCGTCTGTGCCCTTTTGGGTGTGTTCATGTTGTTTTCCAGACTTTCATTATGAGTTTTAAATAAAGCTCCCTTTTTAGTTTTGTGTTTTTGGTCTGCACTTGGATCCACCTCTGAACTATGGTATATGTGTTACTGCAGTGTTATCTTTAAAAGACCAATTATTAATTAGAGCTACTATTTGTTGTTATTACCATTCTATTACTAATTATTTGTGTAGATGGGAGACTTTTAGAAAGTCTTAACGCAATAAGCAAATGTTTCAAATCTTGATCAACATCCATGATCAACATATCCACCATGATAATGACAGTGTAACTGCAAAGTATGATTGCAATATAATTTTTCCACCTTCATGCTATATAACTGATAATATATACTGAGTGTACCATGGAAAATCTTGAGTCACACCTCATTTTTTTATGTTTTGCTTCCAATTAGTCAGACTGTACTATCAGTTATTAAACTGGTCTTGAGGAACAGTTCGCCGGGCTTTCTGAAAGTGTTTAAAAGCTTTTCTTTGGCCGCTTTTTCACTCATTTTCAGTCCAGTCTGTGTACCTGACCAATGCCAGGGGAATGTTTTTTTTGTTAAGCCACTGACCTATGAATTATTAAAGCATAAAAATACCCAACTCAAGGTGTGAACTGTGCTTGTGCTTTGTCTACACATAACAGACAAACAGACAGAAAAAAGAAAATAATTTCCTCCCATTTCTTAGTTGAATTTATGAAAAGGCTAGTAGTTTTGCTCCAAGGTGATTCCTAAAGAGCTATTACATGGAATCTATGCATGGTCTACCTTTAAGAAATTACAGGGAAGCTTGCCTAAGAGAGTTCAGGCTGTTTGTGCAAGTTTGAATAAATTGCTGTACGTATTTCCCACTTTCCAAGCAAAATATAAAGAAATGAGGGGTGGTTCAAGACTTTTGCACAGTACTGTAATATATAAAATGTACAGTATAAATCTGTAAATTAGATGAATGAAAATTCATCGTAATGAGATCACACATCATGAGTTGATCTTTAAGGGCTGCATTTTGCTCATTTTTTAGATTGGCTAAAGTAAAATGCACTTCACCAGCTGTCCACTCAGTGTAAGCAAGGGTGATGAGATTGCAGGTGAAAGAGCATGGCAGTGGCCACTGATCCCATTACTAAACCTCCTTTCCCAGTGCTAAGGTCAATGGCTGTAGCAAACGATGCAGGAAAAGGGTGAGTGTGTAGGTTTTTTTTGTGAATTCAACTGTGGAATTTGTGGACACACACAAGAAGTGTGTTTTTGAGTACAAGGTTGCATGTTTCAAAGATTAATGGGTTATTGAGGTCCACCTTTGGTCTTGGCTAACATTAGAGAACTGGCCACATATTACCGTTGAGCCTCTGCTGACCAAAGAAACAACTTTGTGTGTTGAGATACAGTTTTCCCATTCAAGTGATATACTCTGTTGGCCATCCTTTGATGGAGTTTAGAGACAGTGAGGTAGAAAGAAACCAATGAAAACACTGAGATACAAAGACAGAAATATTGACTGGTGGGCAGAACAACAAAGAACAATAAAAAGCTAGAGACTCAGACTGACTGAATAAAAGAGCAATAGAAGAAGAGAAAAACGGAATAACACAGAGAAATGTTGACAGAGTCCACCCCAAACCCGTAATTTGTCTGCTGAATGCTGCTAAGGAATTATAAATCTATCACAGCAAGGCGAGGCTAACAGCAGGATGCCACCAACACATAATGAACTGCCTATGGTAATGGAGATAGAAGCACAAACAATGTTCTGTGGTAGAGTCACATTCACCCCCCCCCCCACACACACACACAAAAAAGAAAAAACAAAACAAAACCATTTCCTCATCAATTCACAGCCCTCAAGGTGACAAAACTGTCCCTATTGTTCTGGCATTCTTTGGTATTTACTCAGTACTCCTTTTGGGAAGTATTAAGAGTGTACGCACTATTATGATCTTGAAAAACACAAAGAGATTTAATAGAGCTGGAAGAAAAAGATGGGCTTGAACAAGTATTGTTGAATGATGCAGATTTTGGTGATTTCAGAATAACACGTTTAAGTTACTTGAAAAATTCATCTGTATTCTTTCGCTTGGATGGATGGAGTACATACACTCTACATGTGCGCGCGCACACACACACACACACACACACACACACACACGCACCTACACATACAATTATATTCACACTTCAGTCTGTAGTTATTTTAGCCAGGAGGGAGGATATGTTGCCAACACACAATTCTCCTCCCTCTGCTCTCCTCTCCTGCATATCTATGTGGAATGCGTTTGATGATGATAAACTGCTATTTTTTGATTTGCCCTCTGCAAGACTTTTTCTGTCTTACAGCTTACTATGGTCCAACCAGACCAGAAATCACAAACACGCATGTAGGGATGTACAAGGTATCAAGCCAAGGCTATTGCTTCAGGCGCTGTGGTTGGCTCTCCAGCTAGCGACCAGGCTGTCAGGATTGACCTTGCCAGAACCCCTGTCACACTATCATCCACTATCACTATGTAAAAAAGAAAGGCCAAGGATGGTGCTTAGGGAAAAATTCAAAGCCAGTGGATGAAATTTAGCCAAATATTTTGCACGTACTAGTTTGCTGTCCTTTTTCTTTTTTAGAATTGGGCTCATCTTTGTCAGTTTTCCCTCCAAATGTAACTCTTGCAATGTTGTAACAAAATCAAGTACAAACTTGGAAGAAAAGTATGTTTCCTCATTCAGCAGAGACTTATGAAAATACAAGGCAACAGTAAACATGTCAGAAAGCTCTTTCCTTCTCACACTATATTTCAGGAAACAAAAGCCTAAAAATATAACTGGGAAAAGTGACTGCATTCTCCTGGTCAAGAGTATGTATATAAAACACTAATACAATTTAATAGGAGATTTGTTAACACTGGATGAAATAAGCTTAGATTTAACTGCTTTAATATTGAGATTGTAGTTTTCATGGATTTGGGTTTTTACTCTTTTTGTCCTTCCTAGCTTTGTAGCATTTACACTTTGCCGGTGTCTAATTTATTTCTGTATTAATTTATTTTATATTACTACACTACCTATGACATAAATTCTTAGGTAAAGGAAACAAAACCAGTTAAAAAGTAATGGATGATCCTTTGGTTTATGTCTTTGCATAGCCTAGCTCTAAGATGTCCTGTTTTCAAGAGTTGTTTTTAAGAAAAATTCTTTTATTTACAGGAAACTGTAATATTATAGTCATCCTGTTTTAAAAAAAATTGCCATACAAAGAGTCATTTAAGCCCTTTCTCTTGTACAAAGGAAATGAATAACATATGAAAGACACATTTGTTAATCTTCTCTACCAGTCACATACACTTTATCTTGTCAAGGTCTTAAAGTGATGAGAACCATTTTCTCTGATACAAAGCATTTTTCTGACAGTCTTTTTGAGTACATTATCCCCGACAGCAATAATTTGCAGCTGTTTTGCAAATTCCCTGGTTGTTTTTTTGGAGGAACAGCCTCACTTCCCCAACACACTACATGAACTTTCAGAAGGTCCTGCGGTGAAAGACTTTTGGAGTTGATCTAGCCAAAGAGACACATTACTAATCAATGAAAATACTGGTTAGCTTGTTAAAATTAAGGGTACAAACCTTGATGCAGCACTCACACACACACACACACACACACACACACACACGTGCATATATATGTTGAGAGAGAGAGAAAGAGAGAGCATACTAAATTAAAGGGACTAATGTATTTCCAGTGGGCAGACAGTAAGACCGGCAATGCCTCTCTTATCACCATCTGAGGCAAAGTGGGTTGCCAGGTTGAGATGAGGTCACACATGGTCTATAGCCCAGCGATAGGACCCTGGCTCTGTCTCATCCCTCTGACTGTGGGACATGCAAATACACACACAGACAGACAGACACACACACACACACACACACACATACTTGCAGGAACTGGCAACTTAGAGGAATGCTCTCATTCAACACAGGGGCAACGGAAGTCTGTCAGAACAAAACTATCCCACAGAGCAATGTGTTAATGTAACTACCAGTGAGCTGGCTTTATTGAGGTCTCCAGTTCAGTCTCCGGCAAACAGATATACACAAACACACAGACACACACAATAGCTATTTAGCTAAAATATTTAAATTCATAGATAAATCAGTTATCATAGAGCTTTGCATTTGCTGATATGTACTCCTGTGTCAGATATTTATTCACTTCTCTCCACTATCCATAAATCTTTATTAGAATAAGCAGGAGGCCGGACAGAGATACCCTGATTGACAAAACCATGTCGCGGTCCTTAAATGAGAGTTTGTGTGTGCATGGCGGGCATATTTACAACTGTTAACAAACAGCCTTAGGGGAGAGAGAAAGCACTAGATAGAGTCAAAAGAATGGGAGGTAGGGGAGAAATAAACTTTATGGAAATGGTGGACCAGCGGAGACCCCCCGACTACAAGCTGCATAATGCAACAAAAGAAGAGGATGATGTTTGTGCCAGAGTACTTTCTAATATTCATACGTTACATTTTCCAACTTAATTGGAATCTGTCAGGGTGCATTGGCTGTGAGTGGCATCACAGTGGCAGCTGGACTGTTTCCCTGCGGCTGATGAGATGCAATAAAAAGAGAGAGAGAGAGAGAGAGAGAGAGAGAGAGAGAGAGAAAGAGGGAAATGGATTGGTGAGCGCTGAATGAAATAATGAAATGCAATTCAGAGTCAATGGGAGTCAAAAACGTATTGCTGCAAGAATGGCTTGAGTAAACCTGTAAAGAGAAAATTGTTTATGACAAATATTTCTGCCCATTCAAACCTTTCAACTCTTCCCTGGGGGTTTGTCTCACAACCTGTCTGTTACACAGTCATGTGAGGAAGTAAGTTGTCACAGGACTCTATGACGTCCTGTGAATAACTAAGTAAACCCCATGATTAAATAGCTCTTACAACCACCTTTAGCAGCAATAACTTGAAGAGATGGATGGAACTTGAAGTAACTGTTTTCTCTTTATCAATCTCTCACATCATTGAAGAGGAATACTGGCCCACTCTTCTTTAAAGCTTTGCTTCAGTTCATTGAGGCTAGCGGGCATCTGTTGATGCACAGCCTAAAGGTCCCACCACAGCATTTTAATCCAGTGAAGATCTAGGCTTTGACTGCAACACCTTCATTCTTTTCTTTTTCATCCATTTTTTGCTGGTATGCTTGGAATCATTGTCCTATTGGATGAATCACTTTTTTCCAAGGTTTAACTTTTCTTGTCTGTCCAGAAGTCTTGTGGTTTGTTCAGATGTAACTTTGCAAAACTAAGCCATGCTGCCATGTTCTTTTTAGAGAGGCAACCCATCCAAACAAGCCATAATTGTCTTTTTCTAATTGTACTGTCATGACGTCAACATTTAACATGCTAACATGTTTCTCTGAGCATTGCACACTCTGATCTTGAGGTGAATTGGAGCCTATCCCAGATGTCATAGAGCGAGAGGCATGGTACACCCTGGACAGGTCACCAGTCTGTCATAGGGCTGGCAGCACTACCATCTTTACAATGGGTTGGGGGTTTGAATCCTGGCCTGGGCATGCATCCAATAAGGGTCCCCAGGGTAGGGCTCCCATGCAGGTATTGAGGAACCAGCGCATACTGATGATAAACAGGCTACTGGAACAGGGATATGACATAAGTGAACAAAGGAGAATAGGGAACTGTTGGAATGCTACTACACATGCAATCCCAGTGAAAGGGGTTACATAAAGAGGATGTTGGAGCTATACATTTTTCAGAACCCACCATCTAGACTGACATCAAAACAACTAGTAGCTCAGTGTTCCAACATCTGCAAGAAGCAACTACTATTGCAACTAGAGATTGATGAGGTACAACACAAATGTTATGGCAAGTGGGAGTGGAGCCAGGATGTCAGGTCAGGGGGGAGATGTCATCATCCCCACACTCCGAGTTTGGGTACATGTACGTTGAATGCCAGTGCAGCTGGCCTAAAAGAGAAGATCGTGGCTAACCTGGAAACCTGGACCCTCTGTGGCCTATTACCAAGACTACGTGAAGTACCCTCTGAATGCAACACGACAGACAGTCCCTACTGCAACCATCACTGAAACCAACGAACTGATCTTTACCATGGCAACAATGATCCTTGAGATGCTTGGAGGTTGAAGATGAACAACATCCACAAGGAGCAGTACGCTCCATGGAAAAGAAGAATAAAGGCTAAAATTAAGGCAGCATGGAGGGAGTTAGCCAGCTATCTGAGTTGAAGAATGGTGTGATGAAGAAAGGGGTGCCTAAGAAGCACAACATGCTGATCATACCTGAGGCCCTAGAAGACTCACAGCCTTAGCTAAATGCTTGAAGAGTTATACCAGAGAAATAGAATCCAAGAGAATATACCAGACATTCTCCTGTGAACCATCCATAGTGTACTCTCAGTGGCAGGGAAACAATATGAGAACAGGAACAGTTAAGATACTGCGCAGGACCCTCTAGCTCCCAGGCCTCTGGCAGAGGACCAGAGCTTGGTCAAACTACAAAAATACAACAGCTATGCTATGATAGCCATTAATTTCATGATGAATTTTTCCTTGCATGATCTTTATATAGATATTCTTAGGATAAACTGATATTTATTATTATTATTATTATTATTATTATTATGTTTTAAGTGTTCTTGTATTAATATAAGATGAAAAAAATTCTTATCAAATGTCTTTGGGCTATTTGACAGGTGAAAATGAGCCAACACAGCTACATGTAAACAGAATCATGCATACAACATCCCCATACACATTTACATATGGTCACATCCACACATCCAAAAACTAGTTACACTCATACACACACAAACACACCAGGCATATTGCTGGGAACATCTGGAGCTGAAGTCGAGTGGAAGTCAAACCACAAACCTGGCAGTAAACCAAAGCAGAAGGCCACAGATCTCGGCAATCACAATGACTTTGAAAAAGAATCACAGCCCCTAGCCACCAGCACCATGGGTAGCTGGAAGGCATGAACAGAGTCAAACTAATGGCGAGTGAAACTTATTAAGAATTTAAATTCTGATGGCACACAAAGTGGTACATTCAGAAACAGCGTGCAAGTATTGCTTTATTTTGTAACTATGATGTATCATGTCTCATCAAACTGAATATGGCTGTGACAAATTGGTTATTCCTCACAACTGTATCAACACCTCTATAACACAATGTCCACTATCTTAGTTTCAGAAAAGGTAGTCTGCATTTGATTGAATAATACATAGATATTTTTGAATTTTTCTGCTCTGTACAGACTGGAAAATGTGTGTAAGACAGAGTATTTTTCCCTGAGCAGAAAATGCATTAGCAACACTAGACCATGATTTTAGTAAATGTCATAAAGTAGAGGGCAAAAAAAGGGCTACTGATGGCCCCAGCTACATGGTAATTATTTATCTTCCCATACAACTCATGTCCTCCCTCTTCCTTCCTCTTCTGTCACTCACAAAGTTAAAATATGCAATAGAGCAAAAATGACATTAAAAGAAATGGCAATACACAAAAATAAGGTGCATTGTACATGAGCTAAGATGGATTCAAACAATCAGCCATGTTTGTGTGTATGCAAAAAAAAAAAAGAAAAGAAAAAGATGAGTGAAGACAAAGTACAGATGTGTCAGTAAGCTTCAGTTAAAAGGCTTATAATTTAAAATGTCTTAGGTGAGACCCCTAAAGATGTGACTGCACTGTCAGCTCTTTCTGGTTGACATTTAATAGAAGTTTCCCTCCCACAAGAATTAATGTTACACATGAAGGAAAATAGCTGGAGTACACACAGACAGCCTCACACACAAACGGCCATGGCTAAATTCTCCCATAAAACAATTCCTTTAGTCAAACTAATTATGACTCTAAACTGCAGGCATATTGTAAAAAAACAAAACAAAAACAATAATAGCCATGAAATATGGGAATATGGTTCATACAGGAGAGACATCAGAAGATGTATAAAAAAAAGTTTAAAACCTCACTTCATAAGAAAGGATAGAACATTACAAACACAGAGTAAAGATGATATCAACCCAAACTCCAACTAGAAAAAAAAATCATTAGAAACAGAAAAACAATTTTGTCTTAAGAAGACAAAAGCACAGAACAAAATCAGTGGTGCACCCTAAGGTAAAGCATGCCTACACAAGATTATAGAAACAACTTTGGGCTGGCTGACAGAAATATGTTTATATCTCCCACGACAGTTCTTTCACGCAGTTATTTTTCTCCCGTGTCAGGGGCCAGGCCTCTCAAGGTGTGTTATCATTTAGTGCGGTGAAGAAGTTTTCTGCTGGTGAATTGATTCTGTGGGTTGAAGGCTACCCGTCTCCTTAGCATCCTCCAGCTAACCCAGCCAGACCGAACCTGATGCATTTGTGCCCACATATTCTCTCTATTCTTGTCCAAAAACTGTAAGGGGTGAGCACGAAAAGCCTCCTTCGAGGGAGAAGTGTGAAACCCTCCTTGAAGGAAAAATAGGGCCTTCCATCTCTCTTTTTCCCTCTCCTCAGCTTGTGCATTGCTCACAAAGGCAGCAGACAGGCGGGTAGAAATCAATTCCATGGAGCCACAGGATGAAAGTCAGGAAGAAAAAGAGCAGCGAAAGACAGAGGAGCTGTATGAAGATTTCACCAGGCAAAGAGTAAAAATAACCAGTGGTTTCAAGCTGGACTTCCACCTGTCTACGCATAATACAGTATAAAATTCTGAGAGTGGGCAGCAGGATACATAAACTCTTACTGTAATCCAACAACCAAAAAACAAACACAAAAACTGCAACAAATTGAGCTTTGGTCTTAGTCTTTTCAAAATAATGAGCATTAGCTTTAGCATTAAGTGTTCAAAACCACGTTTTGAAAAGAGTGAGGCTGCTGTGTAAAATGCTGGCTTTATAAAAAAAAAAAAAAAAGTATTTTTTTTTTATCATTTAAAACCTTATTTCAAACTTATTTAACTGAAACAGTCAGTGTTTGGGGCTTTTGTTGTTGCAATATGTGCGGAATGTGCTTTGGAATAATTTTGAAATAAGAAGGGCCTACCCTGAAAGAGACCAAAACATATTACGCTTAAAAAAAAAAAACCTGCGTATGTCATTTAACATTTATAGTAGCTTGACAGATATACCAGTTACTTATGCCATGTTGTTACGTCTGTTGTTGGTGTTTCATTTAAGGAGCCAAACTGGCCACCACCGGGAAAGGATCATTCACGTCCGTGAGTGTCCAACCAGCCACATCAGCGAATCTTGTGTTTTGTATTTCTATTCGTGATGTGCAAATGAAACTTTTGTGAAGCACTGAACCACTTGAGCCAATTTTTCGAAAATGAGTTCATTACTCGAAGCGTCGATTACAGTGCCCTCTCCTGGAGAAGTGCACTAATCACTAATTTCTACTCTGCCTGGGAGTGGGGTAGGGGTGAGCTGCCACTTTTGTTTCTGGTGCCCTTTTTCTCCTGTGTTCGCATAGGTAGGGGGGCAAGCCTGTGATTTTGTTACTTTGAGTAAGTTAGAATCGGAACTGTGCCAGAACTTAATTCTTTTTTGTTTCTAATTTTGGCCTCTGCTCACCCCGATGCTTCAACAGTCCAACTGATTTGTGTGAATAATAAAACATAGTGGTTTTATACAAAGAGGTTGTCCTTGTGGCTGCTTGGGACTTCGGCAGGTATGATGCCTGTTTCATGTTGCATCTCAGCCCCCTAGACAGGGCGTAACACATGTGTACCAATTTACTGCCAAACTGTCATGAATGCTGGTTTTTTGAACTATGCACTCATAGAAAGTCTGTTGCCCCCCTCTACTATCTGGAAGACACAGTTTCCAAAAAAACACATTGATTTGTTAGACACATGGACAGTTTTCCACTTTTCCCAATTACAGCATAATTGAGCTTCAGCCAAGAGAGGGGTAGCTGTTTCCTTTTCTTTTTTTTTCCCATGTAAAGTAAACTTTAACTAAAAGAACTATGCTGACTGATAATAATTTTTATCAATGTTTCTCTTACTTGTATAAAGGCATTCTTTTAGGATATTATATACGGCTGCTAATCTCATCCCCAGTGCTTTGCAATTTTTGGGTGAACATTATTCTGTTAAACAGTCTTCAAGAGAGTGGGACACCCTTAACATCTTTACTTGTGAAACACACAGTCCCCAGAGATGCTCTTTTTATATCCAGCAAGGGCTCATTGCCAATTAAACAAATTAGTTGTGAGTTGTTATTTGTTTGCTTTTCATTTCACAACTTGGAAGTATTCATATGAGCAAACATTTCAACGCTGAGTAACCGTTTGCTGACTGTTTTTTGTCTCAAAGTCTCGTCTTTTTTGAAAAATAGTTCAATATATATAGTATAATAGTTCTTGAATAAAAGTTGTGCCTGGATGTTCTTTTTTAGACTTTTCACAGGAAAAAGACTGTTGTTTAAGAATTGTTTCATATCATCTTTTCATTAGATAAATAAATGAATAAAACATTCTTTAAAAAATGTCAAGAGCAACTCAAACTCAATCTCCACACTTCTGTCCTTTCTTACCTAACTGAGCTACCTGATCTTATACAATTTCTATATTACTATTATCTATATTCTATATTTCTATTATACTATTTCAGCATGGACTTATATTGCTGATTTTGGGGGCAGGGAGGCAATGTTTGCGGTAGTCAGGCATGAAACAAATAAAAGAGAATTTCCTTGTATATTAAATATAATGAATATGGTATTTATATATTTAAAAATATTAATATTATTAGTGTGTGCAAGCAATTCAGCATTGTGTCTATCTGTTTACAACCATTTAGTAACCAAATTATATGTCAATCAAATGTCATTGGATTGAAAATGCAGAGGCACATGGATTTATTTATTTTCTTAATGAAATATGATAAATTCTCCTTGTTTGTCTGACTGGACTTGTATTGTACATGGAAACAGCATTGACATCTGCTTGCCTAAGGTGTAGTCTTTGCCACCATGTCATTCCCAGTTTTGCCCGGGCATCACTGTTTCAACCATGTTTGCTGGGTTGTTATTGGTTTGAGATCAAACTTTGACACGAGCAGTTAAATTGGGCTGGAGGCTATCAAAGCTGAGCGCCACCTCCTGACACTGCACCCTGCTGGAGCCCAGCTCCATCGCCATTATCAGAGCACTACTGACTGGCATACAACTCTTTCTCTGCTTTTCAACACTGCTTGGCAAACCAACAATAAAGAAAAAAAAAGTTCTGTATCAACACTTTGTTTGGATATAAGCCACTTAATTTAGACTCTTGTATTACTGACTTTTAAGACTTCATTTAAATTTTTTAAATTTTTTTATTCAGATTTATTTGAGATGCTTCTTCATTTAAATTACCAAGAGTGCAGAAAATATGACAATGAAATTAAAGAATAATGAGAATGCTCTGGCTTCTACCTAGAGGCATCCATTATTTCAGTTGTTAATTTAAGACCTTTGGCTCCGGCACTGACAGTGAAGGTGAACGGAACATTATATTTTAACTTGCCAACAGCTTACAGAAGCTACTCTGGACATTAAAGGAATGTGTAGTTTTCACTGGCACTACTCTTTATCAAAGAAAACCAGTATTTCTGCTGTCTCCAGTGCAGTCTGTGAACTCTGACCTTACTGGACGGGGGCTGATCCATTCTAGAAACCTCAATATCCCCCAGTATAGCGGTAAAATTTCTATCAAAGATAAATGAACAGACTCGAAAACTAACCTTGATCCTTTGAGGAAGATCTTTCAGATAAGACACTGATGCAGAGTTCTAAAATAAGCAGCAACTGATAAAATGAGCTAGTCATTTCCATTAAAAGTCTAAATATTTTGCACAGTCAAACACTCCCAGTTTTAATCTATGTTTTCTCATTAATTTAGAAGTTCATGAAGGACAAGGGCAGCATGACAGGGCAGAGAATTCATTTTACATGGACCTTGGGTGCCCTGACATTCAAAGAATGAAAACGCATAATACTCTCCGCATGTGCGTGCATGCATGCGTGTGTGTGTGTGTCTGTGTGAGTGTGCCCATGCATATGTGTATGTCTAAGAGAAAGAGATACAGATTAAAAGTGATCTGACAAGACTACAGGAGTGTAGAAAAATACACACACAAAACACACATACAGACCATAAGGAGCTTCAAGCTGACTGGCATCCCAAACGGCCCACTTACAGGCAGACTTTTGGCGCTATCTACAATCTGCATCACTGGTCTTGGATGCCTGTGTGTTTGCACTCAGACTAGAGAGTGCCAACGACTCTCAACCAGTATTAGGATTAACCTACTGAGCAATCCCGGTAAACAAATATGCATGGAAAAAGGGGAATGAGAGAGGAAGTAATAAAGAGATGAAGCATCCTTAAAAAATGGGAATGTAGAGCCAGAGTAAGAAGGAAAGCAAAGAGAAAGAAGAGGAAGATGAGTAGCAGAATTAGAGTCTGGAGAGTCTGCAGATGGAGATGGAGCGGCAGTTCTCTTCTACCCATCATTGTCTGTGGCATTTGCAAAGGGCACTTGCAGGAAGCCTTAGACATGACAAGCTCTAGCTCCATCTGCATCCCATGATTGCTCTGTGGGCTGAATATAATAGATGCTTTTCAAGTCACTGGAGCGATGGGACTCTAAAGCGCCAGGCCGTGAAAGTTACACTCAGGTAAAAACCATTAGTGCAATAATGTTAATACTGTTTCTCTGTCGCCCACTTCCTCTCCCACTAAAGCAGGAGGCCATGTGCTGGCTAGAGCATTGGCCTTTATTGGGAAAAAAAATTAACAAATATACAGTCATCCAGGCGAGATAAAACAAAGACATGCTTGAGGGTAATTGAATGAGAAGGCAGGGCACTACAAGGCTGGGGAAAAAGATGAAAACGCATGCAGCTGCAAGGCGAGGGAGCGCATCAAAGCTTGATTAGCTGCACATAAGAAAGCAGGCCTACGTTCTTTCTGCAAGTACTTAACCCTCACTGAGGCCCTAGAGTCTTTCACCCCCTTAGCTTCTACCGATGCAAAGAGAGAAAACTTGTGTTCTCTTTCATGGTACATGTGTACATCTGATGTGTAGCGGGGATTGTAATGTTCCTGATGGCAAGCCCAAGTGATTTGTCAAGGATGATGGTACAACTGCAAGAGAGAGTATTAATGACGCACTGGCTACAGTTACAAGCACCGTCTGCACAGTAAAAAGACACAGACAGACAACATGTGACAGATGCACACAGTATTTTTCGTAAAAGTAACTGTAATCCTGCTCCAACTTCACCAATGACTGACCACACCCTTTTGTAGTCACAAGAAAAAGTTTGCATAGGTTTTCATCAACAAAAATTTTGAAAAAATATTTTACCAAAATCCTTTAGTAGTAACTATAGCTAAGGCATGATGTAACACTACTCTCAGTGAATACTTAACCTGAGCAATAATTAGTTGTGACTTATACAAATAACCCTCCCCCCTAAAAACCAAAACAAAAAACAGTAAACCTTGAGACAACATCACTCCAATCAATGAGAGCTGAATCACAGCCAAGGCAGTCAGGACAGAAAGAGTAGGTAGAGAAAGCACAAAGGAATGGAATGCAGCCTAAAACACAGAGAGGTTGGGGAGGCTGAATTGAGCTAGTAAACTGGGTAAGAGGATGGCAGGATGGCTTTTTTTTGGGGGGGGGCATCTGTCTACTGTTTAATTTGCCATCTGTGAGGGATACTATTGCCAGGGTCGCTAATCAGGCAATCCATCACACCCCCATAGAAACAGTGTCAATTATATGCCATCCCAAAGCTGACAGTTTCCCTCATGCCATTCAGAGGAAGTAGTTGGCTTCTCATGCATCACTGTGTAGGGGCTTTGGTTTTCTGATATCCATCATGGTTCAACTGTCTTTTTTTGTCTGGTTAAATTTTGAATTGTTGTTAACATAATACCCAAACTTTGGATACTGTGATACATAGTTTTAGAGTGGGCCATTAATAATAAGATTTATAATATATGTATATGAGCCTATCAAGATTTTATGAGTTCCACATTTACTCAGTAATTTTGAACTGGGACTAATAGCTTAATAACATTAATGTGATCATTAATAGAGATTAATTCTCTTTCAAAATGATATCTACATTGTTAACTGTCACTGTCATTATCCAAACAGACAGGATAACCATAATCATTATCTATTTTGTATTCATAAGTTCTTAGTTAAAGGTCTTGATTTACATAGAAAAATAATTGTCTGTTCTCTGTTGTATATTTAATAGAATGGACAAGTTGCTTTGCTTTTTGTTTTACCATAGCATTTTAAATAATGCAACAATATGCTGAAGTATACTCACTTGAGGAAATCACTGCAATCAAGCTCTTTTTGTATTGCACTTCTCAAGCAGAAGTTCCCCAGTTTTTGATGAACAAACCAGGGTTTGATGGGTGCCTTCTTCTAGAGATGTTCAGTTTATTTAATATCTGGACTTGTGGCAGCACATTTCACAGAGGTTATTTGTTTTTATTAACCATGACTAACTCATGACTGAGTTCTTGGACACTGAGCAGTAAGTTTTCCTCCAAATCACTACCACTTCTGCCAGCCTAAATCAAATCAGTCTGCCAGCATAAGAACATATTTTTAGTAGGAAAAACACACACCATATATATATATATATATATATATATATATATATATATATATATATATATATACACACACACACACACACACACACACACACTCCTGATCAAAATCTTAAGACCAGTTAAAAAATTGCAAGAATTTGCATTTTGCACTATTGGATCTTAAGAAGGTTCTAAGTAGAGCTTCACAATGCTAAAAGGAGAAATCGGCAAAAGAGACAAAAACTTTTGAGCAGGGAATTTATTGAAAACTCCATTTACACTCAAACATGATTTTTTCACCTGATCAAAAGTTTAAGATCATAGCCTTTAAAAACCAAATCTGGATTCCATGTCATTTTCTGTCAGTCTTACACTGTCAAGGCCTCCTGATGGCAAAAGCAAAAAAGCTCACTCACTTTGAATGTGGTAGGACTGTTGAGCTGCATAAGAAAGGCCTCTCACAACGTCCCATTGCTGCTGAGGGTGGACGCAGTAAGACAGTCATTTTGCATTTTTTAAATGATCTTGAGGGTTATGGAACAAAAAAGTCAAGTGGCAGACCTAAAAAAATTTCACCAGCGCTGAGCCGCAGGGTCTGATTGGCTGTCCGTCAAGACACGGGATGATCCTCTACCCAAATTAAGGCCATTACTGGTGCTGACTGCAGCCCAATAACCTTCAGATGGCGTCTGTGAGGGAAGGGCTTCAGAAACAAAAAACAATCTCACAACAATCACCGTGAATGACTTTCACAAGGCTGATATATTTTATTTTATTGTAAAGATAAATGCAGTTTTTTTTGTTTTTTTTAAGTGCTTAAACTAGTTGCACAGGTAAGTTGGCTCTTTCATCCTTAGGGGCAACTGTCACCAACAGTCTGGTTAGCATGGAACAATTAACTGTCATAAACAGAGGGTTAAAATTTCTGTAGATCTACTGTAGTATGCAGTGCCATCACATAGGGCCCAGAATGACCCCAGAGTATAGAGTCACGAAGATCTACATGTAGTAACAAAAAGACAGAGTTATGTCATAGATATGGCCCAAAGATGGAGCCCTGATCTCATTAAGTTAGTCTGTGATAACATGAAGAGCCAAAGGCAACTTAGATTTTAGCTCAGTTTTTAAAAGCTTGTTAAACTAAAAGTACAAAATACCTTAAATTAATTGATAAATCTTTTGTTTTAAAGCACCATTATCTGTGAAAGCAATCTCATGTTACTTTCAGCACCTAAAAGTTTTACTGTAGATGCATCCCTACAGTGCATATATCTGCTCCATTCCCCTCACCCCCTCTCTCTCTTTTTTTTATAGATGCAAACCATTTCTAATTTGGAGGCCATCAGCTTGCTAAATGCACTCTAACTCTCTCTGGCACTGAGGTCACATAGCCTGCTGAGCACACTCATAAACAAATTAATTGGCTTGCCAACACTATTTATGTGCTGTACAAACACAACACCAGATACACACTTCCTCTATCCACTACTACCCCAGGTACACTTTATTATGGAGACTAGTGAATAGGTACTTGTGCAAATGAATAACATTCTACATTGAATGAACACTGACTTGAAAAATGATCAAATCCTGAAGTTTGTTCAAGTAAATTTTTGATGATGAAGGTAAACACTGTCCTCTTATGCAAGAAGCAATCCTAAAAAGTACTGACACTCATACTAAGCAAAATCCACACCTGATTTAAATTTGGCTGCTATCCCCTTCAAGGCAGGCTCCTTGTAATACACATTTGTTGACAGATTTGCTGTCCTTTCTTTAAATAAAAACAGATTCAGCCCCTTTCAACACAGGTTAAGCCACTAACTAGAAACAGTTGAAATAGACAGCATCAGCTTGTACTTTATATTGGCAAATGTTATTATAGTGTCTGTTTGATATGGGCGATACATTTTCCTTTTCATTGATAATAGTGGCCCTGATTCAATATCCTAAATTAACAAGGGCGAATAGTACAAAATGAACTAAAACTGTATTGAGATTAATGATAATTAACTTCCACTGTGGTGACAAAGGCCATCATTTTTATTGAAGCTGTGCTCTCTTTCTGTGACAAACTTTCCGGTTGAGGCTTGCAGGGAAAAATGTATTCAATAATTTTGGATACCATGTTTCAGTAAATAATGTTTTGTCATGGACACCAAATTGAGCAGTGCTTTACTTTTAAGATTTGGCATTCTGCTTAAAAATAGCATTTTGAATAGCAGAAGACATTGCTGTTACTATCCTGTATTCCCATTTGCAGCAGGGGCACATGTTTCAGTGAACAGGCACATTAGCAAACAAAGAGCCACCTTTCCAGAAGGCACCAATTATTTACGCCATTCTTGTCCACATGAATAGCAAGTCATTATGAATTTGTAAAGCAAACCATAAGATAAAAATATGTATTTATGTGACAAGTCATTTAGGCCTACATAGAGAAAAGGTTATAGAAGGTACATGATCCCATAACGTCATTTTGAGGTTTTATAATTTATCTCTCTTTTGTTTTTAGTAATATGAAAATAAGGATAAAGATCAGTAAATGTCTGGTAAGTAGTAGCGAAGGCCAGGGGTCAGAGTATAGTGCTATTTATCAGAGAAGACATCCTTATTCCGAGGCAATATACTCAAAGAATGCATCCTATACACCTGCAGTAGTTTGTGATGAGTTTCAAATCCAACACTGAGGATATTGCACATATTCCCGAGAACTTACAGCAACATGAATCAGAAGCTTTTCTGCTGTCAGTCAATGTCTAATATTAACAATAATAATATTATTATCATCAGTAGTAGCAGTAGTTGTATGTGTAAATATGTAAACATGGGTCTATGTACTGTGTATGACAGGTGCTGGAGAGTGGTAAAATAAAACGGGATTACATCTTACTCTTAATGCACAATTATTGTGTGTAAGGGGGAAAATAGTCAAGTAAAAAAAAAGTCAAAAGCAAAAACAAAAAAAAAGTTTAGTGAATTTTGTCTATTTGTCTATTACACACACAAGCAAAGACAATCACCCATATATCTAGAGTAAATATCAATAAATATTTACACACATACAGGTATGCTGAACATGAACAGTAGGCTAAGGGCCTGAATACACTAAAGCTGGGCCAGTCTCCAAGTATAACACACACACACACACACACACACACACACACACACACACACACACACACACACACACTCACTCTGTTAGCTTGAGGCAAAACGGTTTACATAAAACCTCAAGTCTCAGTTGGCTCACACTGTTGATCAGTGCATGACTGGTCTTGCTGAAGTAAAAGTAGAAAAACTGCTTGATTGGAACGGGAGAACACAAAGACACACAGATATGATGGCTTACAGTCAAGACAACTATTGTGGGTTTTCACAAGAACAGACAAATAACATTCAGTGAGGCTACAAGCCAAATGGTGAAAAAGTCAGGCTTTGGGTTAAGGGTTACAGTTCAAAATGAGAGAAATAGGAGGTACAGTATCTAATTAGTAAGCTGCTGCATGGTGCAATAATATTTTCTTAAACAAACTAATATTGTAGAATTTGTTTTTGTATCCAGCTTTAATGGCGAGTGATGATTGCTTCCCCCCCCTTCAGCTGTGGGTGTTTACAGAAGTTGACATACACAATAAATAAACAATATAAATGCATGTATATATGGAGATAATATATTTAGGTGTGGAAATCTTAACAGATAACTGAGCACACCAATGGGCACAAATACAAAACTGAACTATGATTACCATTGTTTGTGAAACATTAGGGTTTTTTTTTTTTTTTTTAGTCCTTGTTTAATATGCATTTCTGTGATCTTTGTTTTTGGTGAAATCTAGTTTAATAAAAAAAATTGTTGCCCTCTAAAATATGCTGTATGTAAAAAAGGGTAGGTGTAATAAGTTTAAGCTTCAGCTTGCACCTTTTTTGGTAAATAATTGGTGTTCTTCCCAATTACTTCCATTCTTTGTTGTGAGCATTTTTTTCATGTGCTTTTCTTATTTTTGTTGTTGTTGTGTTTTTTGTTTGTTGTTGTTGTTGTGTTTTTTGTTTGTTGTTGTTGTTCTTTTAAATGTTAATAATGAATGAAAAAAATGTATTCAGCAATTCATTCAAGTAACCTGGAATTGTTTTCTTAAGAGGTGAACCTTGAGAAACGTTAATTGGTGGAATGTGTTCTAATGTGTTGTGTAGGAAATGACCAAATACTCACGATCTGCTCTGAATTACCTAATGGAAGAAACCTTCAATCATTACTTTAAGGCAACATTTGTGAAAAAATTTCAAGAACACTGGAGGTTTACTTCAAGAGCAGTAACAAAAACAAATTAAAAAAAAGTGCTGTGATGACGTATTCTGATGATTTGTAAGTTTATATAGCACCTCTGACATTATACTTTATTGTTTATATGTAGAATACACATTTTATCTAGATGAAAAGGGTTATGAGTCATGAGCAACTCTCTGAATATTCTCATGAACAGAGGCTATACTCATACACTTATGAATGGTGCAGAGGCTAATACAACTGACTTTTTGTAAACAGGGACAAGTTATTGAATAAATGGATAAATAGCGGTCCTCAGGCAGCAACGGTGGGATAGAAAATGAAACCCAGCAGTTAAAAGACTCTGAATGGGGGTTAGTAGAGCGACAAAATCAGAGCGTATTGATGTTGCCACAAGTGCAATAGCAGAAGGAAATCAAAGATCTCACTGATGCGTAAACTGTCTATATATTTTTTTAATAATAATAAAAAAAAATTACACAAATATCTGTATGACCTGCATCTCTCTATAAATGTATCTGAATATGTAATCTTTCTTAACAAAAACAAACAGACACACTCACACTGTCACACATCTACACAAATAAATTAGATCACCTAGCTGCATCTCAATTGAATCTTAGCCCAGCAGCACTCAGCATACAACTCCTGCCTGCATTTTTAACTGAGGGAACTACATGAAGACTGCACTTACTGTATGTATGAATTTAAAGTGTATAACAAAGGAACTAAATGTGCATCCACACAAGAATACGTGCACAAACTGTTTGGTGAGCAATCCTAAAGAGGCCATGAGAACTGACTCCAGTACAACTTAATACAATCCATCCTTCAGAAGGAAAGAGATGAGAGTGCTTTAATCAATCAGTAATAAATCAATCCAGAGATGAAAAAGACAAAGAACACGGGGCATAATCAATCATTTTAGCCTAAGTATTGTTGTCTTGAGAGTACTCATTGCATGCAAAAGAAACTTTAATAAACCAGTATGCAAACTGAATTTTGTGGTCGAGCTAGCAAGAGTTCGGTACACTGTCATGTTACAGAGTAAAGAGAAAAGATTGTTGGGCTATGAATAATGAATTGTTCTGAAGTTTGCCAAGTTTTGTTTGCTCAGTGTGATCAGAAGAGAGATAATGATGACAGAGAGATTATAAACTAGATTTTAATGCATTTCAAAAGAGGTTCACAGGAATACCAATGAGTTCAACTCATTCCTCTGTTAATATGTTAAGCACAAGACCCTGCAAACTGTCTAGCTTATTTGTGGCCTTTTTACCTTCATGGATGCACATATGAAACTTCACGATGATAAATCCAAAATAATCACATGGCATTAAGTTTAAAAGCATTAACACAGTATTTACATATTCTTTTAAGCTCCATGTTGGAGTTAGTGCATTCTGTGCATTTCTAGAAGAAATTTAAAAATATAGTTGTGGGCACAAAAACATAAATTACAATTATTACGAACATTACAGCAACAGTGCGCCTCTTTGCACACTGTGTAATTTTGTAGCTCTGAAAATAATAGTACATCAAGATGTCCACATGCACCCACTGACCTGAGTCACATCAGAAGGTGCCTAATTTCAAACCCAAAGATCATAATGTGTGGAAAAAATGTTTTAACTGAGGGCTTCATCAGACTGACAAACAGGAGGGGGGAACAGAGGAGCTTTTAGCTTTTCTCTGCTCTTTCAGACAACCCTCAGGTGTGTCCAGACGAGAATGAAGGAAATCCCTTTAATCTCACATATCAAAAAGCAACTCACTTGCAGCACTTAGCTGTCTGCACCTACTGAAACAACCTAGGACATGAAGCTTAATCTTTTTTTCTTTTTTCATCCAAACACTATACTTTATTTCAACACCCCACCACTACCACCACCACCACGCCTTTTAGGTAACACAATAGATTTTTACCACCACTAATATAATATTCTCTAGCTTGTTTATTTGCCTTCAGTCTAATGCACCCTTTGTTGTCATAATCATCCACATTATTTTCTCTTCTGTTTGCTGTGAGATGCAGCTTTTTGTTAATGCCTTCTCAAAGCTGTCTGCTGTGTTTAGTTGTTCATGTCCCCCCCCCCCCACACACACACACATACACTCCCAGGAAAAACAGCATATGGTAATTCACAGCAGACAATACCACTGCACCGCCAAGCTTTTGTAATAGTCAGTCAAATGGATAAATCAGTGTCACCGCTCTTGTCCACTTCCTATTGCGGGGGGGGGGGTCTCCCCTTGCATCACACCAGCATGCATCTAGTTTGATGGCTGCTGCTGACTATACATGTTGACTCAGACCTGCAGTTTACAACCACGGCAATCATGTCATCAATCATGTCATTTTTGGAAGCGCTTACACAAGCAGGTAGCAGACCATAGAGTACATTCATATATCTATGAACTTAAACCAGCAACACATGTAAAATATTTAAGCCTGGCACCCAATAACACATCAGCCCTCTAGAATTGCCAAGACAGAGCAGAGATCTGCCATTTATAATGAATTTTGAGGGCTGATGCTAATCAAACAATCAGCCAACCTCATTGTGGTGTGTCTGCGTGGGCGCTGTCATATCTCAGCAGCCAATGAAGACTGTCAGTCAGGCTGCCATCAAATTAAAAGGGATGTGGGCGAAGCCAGAACACGATGAAGCTTCATTCAGATGAAGGAATCAACAAAGACAAACATGTCAGCCAACATCGGCAGCTCGACAGCACACGCCTCTGTGATCGCACTGCTTCAAGATGACGGAAACATTTTGTAGGATGAGATTTAAGACACTTCACATGTAATTATCACAACAAAACCTGTAAAGGGTTAGCGCTGAATTAGCATGGTTAGGAGAGACCGCAGACATGCGGACATGAGAGAAAAGAAATGACAGGTTGATTATAGGCCCAATTTCTTATTCAAACACACCCCAACCTGATTTTACTAACAGCATAGGATGAAAATGGAAGCTCTTCTTTTTTTTCTAATTACTTTACTTTCACATAAATAAAAAGTTCTGATAATAATGAAGATTGAAACATACAAAATTACAGATTACTATCTAAGCAACTGTGAATTTAAACATTTGCTCCAGATTATGTTTTTATTCCAAAACCACAAACACACTAAACACATGCACAGAAATACTTTTGCGGTTTTAAAGTGATTCTGCTATTGTGTGACATGTTGTTTTGACTGTTCTTTGCATGCTTGTTAATGCAACTCAGTGCTGCAAGCACCATATTTTAAATATGTTGAACTACATGCAATTAAGTAGAAATGCATATTTTAATGTAAATGAGGTACTCTATGGTGGTCAGAAATCATTTTTCCACATGCTACTATATATTGTTGTATCATTCAATTGCATGGGCAATTTCTGGTATCAGTATGAGACTCACTGAGGGCCAAGGGCACCCTCTAAATAGCATTTAGTGCACACTTTCACCTGGGGTAAAATCATCACACCTGGCCACAAGTGACTGTATTCTCATGACACCAACAACAAAAGCCACTCGACCGTCTCCATGCCTATATCCCCTGGTCTACTTGGCACTCTGAATAACAAACAGTCTTTGTTTCATTGTGCAGCTTTGCTTAATGCATAAATCCTAATTAGTATGATATTCCTCAAGCAGAATACATTCCCTCAGCTTTGAGTATATGTGCAGATGTCTGAAGTTGTATGTTTTGTATAAATTAGTAATGATAATGATGATAATTTTTTAATGTTTCACAAGGCCTTTCCAATTTACCACAATATTCTCTGTAAATCAATGGGAAAAGTTAGGAAAATGTACAATAGAATAGCTGATAAAAGCCTGAAAGGCCACTGTTAAATGGTTAGATTCATTATATGCCCTTATTAAGATCAGAGGTGAATACAAATGAAATAAGCTGCTGAACAAGAAGTGAAAAGACACACAATCATGGACCAAGGACAAAGTAGTAAAAAAGAGCAGCGCTACACCAAGCATCATCTAATAAAAACACTTGATACTAGGCACAATGTACCTGGCATAATGGGACATTACTGAGGCACTGAAAGGAGGAAGCAGCCTTGTAAAATATGGGAGAAACAGTCCTTGTACTGTATACATCAAACGCTGGAGAGAAGAAGGTGACAACTGTGAGAGGGACTTCAAGAGATTAGGCAAGCTTACAGTGGTATGTGCCAGTGGTAATCTTATGTAAGGCATGCAAAAAGGAGACCAATTAGATGAGAATTAGGGACTAATAACCCAGATAAAGATATTCCGTTTTAAAAGAGAACATTCACAACACCTTCTTGGCCTCACTGATACCTTTGCTTGATTCCACCACGTGTATAAAAGCCTCCTTGCAGCCCCAAGCTGTCTTTTTATCAGGCCAGACAGTACATTGTTTTAGTTCATTAAAGGGGAGACATGAGCAAGGCCTTGATGGGCTGGGCTGTCTATCATCAATTGCAATGTATCTAAATGTCTCTGTCCTTGTAAAGGTAAGTAGAGCTGAAACAAAATAGGCTTTCTTTCTTTGGACCAGTGAATTTCATTGATTGTGGTGTGTGGGTGGAATGGTCATGCTCTTGTGTCTTTTGTGCAAACGACAGGTGTCATGTTGTCATCTATAAAAGTTATAAGCATTGGGTTTTTAATTTTTAGATTCACCTTTGCGAAAGTATATGCATTTCAAAGCATGACAAACATTCTTTGGGATTTTTTTTTTTATGTTTTTTTGTGCAGGATTTTCAAAATACACCCAACTAATTCATTACTACACAACAAGGTGAGGAATTGAAAGCGGGACGCTAAGGAGACAAGTCTCCAGGGAGGCTTAGGATCTGCACAAGTGAGGTGTTCTGTTTACTCATCTATATGCTAATTCAGTCCCCATGCTAAAGCCCACATGTAAAATGGATTTTCTGCGCTCGTGCTATTAAATCTCGTGGCGCTCGCTATCCAGCTGTTTCTTGTTTTGTTTTCCATTCACACTCTCATGTGTTTAGTTTTATCTGTTGGTTTATGCACAATGTTCTTGATTCTCCCTTTGTTTTTTATGGTTTTAAAATATCTTCGCATTGTGTCAGGCAGATTGCAGATCAGCAATGACGACCGGTGCTTGATATCCTGTTAATTCACATTTTTTTTATGTGCTATTACACAATTTGGATAATTTTTTACAAATGCTGAAAGACTTAAAAAGTTACTGTGGTATTGTTTTAAAAAATGCATTGTGTGTCTCAAACTGGGAGTGGTTCTGTTTGTTGATTCTAAAAACCATTTTTTTGACTATATAGATAAAAGGTTTCACCAGACTCCACAAGTATCCACAGAAATACTACTGATACTGATCCTTTCAGCTGCATAATAAATATTTCTATGGATAGCTAAGTTAAAAAAATTACATGGTAAGAATACCAGATCTTTCCCCCCTTTCACATGAGAAATGTTTTCCACATCTGTGTTTTACATGGATTATGCATGTCACAGAACACATTTGTCAGAGCCCTCTGGGCAGAATAAGGTGCTATCAGATCCAAATGGCAGACACTGAAATGTAAATGTTTGGGAACTGTAAGAAGTCCAAAATCTATAAAACAGTTCATATGACAAGAGAAGGAAAAATTTGGCTTTTTAGTAGTGCAGACAGAAAGAAAAAAGAAAGATTGTTGAGATAGTAAATTAATGAATTTGTGGCGCACTGATCACTACTGGACGCTCCCGTCAGCGCCATGAGATGCTGTCGCTCCAGTCACCCCGACTTTGCCTCTGGACTGACATAACGATGATCTGAAGCAACGCTGGGCGAGTGTAAAGGGTAGACTGGCCACGGTTCAGGTAAGCCATGGGTCCTTCCCCTTGCTAGAGCGGCCGAGAGCGACGTGGTTGGGCCTCCAGATCTACAGAAAGCTGTCACTGTAAGGACATAAACGCATGGGTATGTTTGGTGGTTCAAGAAGATACAGCTACATAGTTACAACGAGGTACATTACTGCCATGTTGCTGCAATTACTGAAACAATTATGACGAAGTGTTGAAGCTGTGATTTTTGTGATAGGCTGTCCAAGGCTTATGATAAGATGTTTGATATGTTTGAGTGTGGTGACGGAAATTTGACTATATAATTAACATTTGCACGTTGAGTTTTTTTTCAGCATTTCAAAATAATAATTGATCAAATTAATGACTAAGACGACATTTTAAAGACAAAGAATATCAATATGTAAATTGTGAAGTCAAATACATATTCCCCAAAAGCTCCAGTGTGCCTCTCATGTTCAAACCAAAAGTCCTTTGATTTTTGACCATTAAACTGCCTGTTTAATGGCTCTGAACCTTGACTCAGCCTTTTAACGGAATTGCATCACTCAACATTTTGTTAGCATCCCCTTTGCTTTCAGAACGGCATAAATTTTTCATGGCACAGAGTCAACAAGGGGCTGGAATAATTTTCCTGTTCCACCATCATCCTGAAGATGCTCTATTGATGATCTGGTGACTGTGGAGCCGTTTGAATACAATGAACATCAATTAGTTTGATAATTATGACTTTGTAATATCTATCCAGCTGGAAGCGGCGAGGATGGCTGCACTGTGGTCATAAAGGGATGGACATGGTGAGCAACACGATATTAGGCAGGCTGTAATCATGCTGAGTTGGTACTAAGGCATTCAAAATGATGCAAGAATATTGCCACACCGTTGCGCCAGGCAGCAGCATGAATCGATGATACGAGGATGGATGCATGCTTTCATGGCGTTTAAATTTTGAACTTACTATCATCTGAATGTTGCAGCCAAAATTAAGACTAGCACACAGGCAACAGTTTTCCAATCTTCTGTTGTATAATCTGGTGAGCCTGTGTATGGTAACCTCAGTATCCTGTTCTTAGCTGACGGGAGTGACACCAGCGTGGTCTTCTGCTGCTGTAGCCCATCTGCTTAAAGGCTCGATGTGTTGTGTGTTCAGAGATGTCTTTCTGCTATCTGGGTTCTAATGAGTGGTTATTTGAGTTACTGGTACCTTCCTATCAGCTCAAAGCAGTCTGTCTATTCTCCTCTGGTGTCAACGAGGCATTTTCACCCAGAGAACTGCTGCTCACTGGATAGTTTCAATTTTCAGATCATTCTGTGGAAACATGGGGCACTGTGTGCAGTGGCAGGTACTCCAACGCTCAGACCAGCACATCAGGTACCAACAACCATCCCATGTTCACTCTGCATGCTGCTAGGCAGGTAGTTGGCTGATCGGATGTTTTTCCAGTTACCAAGCAGTGAGAAATTGCATTGCCACTTTATACATAAAGTGGGCAGTGATATTTGGCAACTGTCATTCTATTAAAGGTATTTTTCGGCTGCTCCCTCACAAGTAGTAACCACAGCAGGCAGCTCAGCCGTGCTTTTTGATTTGGCAGAGTTTTACGCCGGGATGTGCCCTTCCTGCTGACGCTAAAGTCTCCTCTGGAGTCATAGCGTCTAAATGTGAAGGAAATCACTGACCTATTTTAAGAAACCAAAAGAAAAAAAGCTTTTACAGATTTATTCTTCAGTGGGAATGAATGGGCTCGCGTTGGCAGAGCCACGAGACAATCACAGCGAACTTGGTAGATGAGCTGGAGCACTATGTTGTTTGGGGCTCTAGTATGGGATTTGTTGGCAAAAACAAGCACCATATATTAAACTTTATGATGCTTT